>JBAGKK010515770.1:0-13620 GCA_037177015.1 Euceroptres primus
TCGCAAGCATAATCGCGAGTCCTAGGGGCGCTCAAACTTATTTTAATAAGAGAGAAATTCAAGTATCATGCTGAAATAAAATACAATTTGTTTACTGGAATATTTATAATAATGGTAATTTTTAACTAATGGTTATTTTCCATTCTAAATACTACTTCTACGAGATATTTAGACATTTTTAATCAAGATAAAGTTTTTTGTTGCGGTCGAGGACCGTATGAAAATAATTGCTTATATAAATTGTTTATAACAATTGGCTTAAATTTTAAACTTAATATTTATGTTCCCGAAGTGTATTTGCAATAATTATGATAGATAGCGACTTCTGTTAAGTTTTGTCTTCGGAGGAAAAAAATAATATTCGTAAAATGTCCAATTTTGACGTTCTATTTGTTTAAGTAATAAATTCCACAGAGTGAAATTGAAAAATCGGGCCTAAAGTCGTTCTGTAAGAATTAATCTTGAGCATTTTAAAAAAAGAAACATCAAAATCGGTCAAGAATTGTAGGCTGTAGTAGATTATGAACAGTAAATTCTCGATTCCTCCCAGTGTGGGTGTACTATTAAAGAATTGGAATAGACCACATTTTTGTGAAGATTTCTACCAACTGTCGCACAGTGGTTCAAAATTGAATTTTTGCGGACAAATTAGTCTGCAGGTCAAAATTTGTTTCCGATTTAGACATTCTTTTTGTCAGATTGAAACTGAATAAATTCCCCAGTGATCCCTCGAGGCCGATTTTTGATTTTGTGTTTTTGCAAAATTCTATGTAAACAACAAAAGTAGAAAAAATGTTGTTTTCAGAAAAATCATTATTTTAACCAGGAAAACATGATTTACATACGTAAACCGAATATGAAGTAAAATCAATTCATTTACAATTAAAGTATGTAAATAATCGATTTGATGAAGTAACTTAATTGTTATAAACAAATTTTATAAAAAAATACTCTAATGTGTCATTTTAGCACGGGAAATTTTTTTTTCGCTGTAATTGCTGAAATTTATTACGAAAGTGTCGTCTAGAAACAAAACATTGACAAAAATTAAGAATTGCTATTTTTATAAACAAATTTTGCGAACAGACGCCTACTCGAATTTGTCATTTTCAGGTAGAAAAAGAGTATTTCCTCGCTCAAAATTATTGAGATTTTTTATAAAAGTGTCAGCTAGTAACAAAATATTATCAAAAATTAAGAATTGTAATTGTTATAAACAAATGTTTTCAAAAAAATACTCGAAATTGACATTTTCAATCAGCAAAAAGTATCTTCTGGCTTAAAATTACTAAGATTTGTTAACAATTAAGAATTGTTATTGTTATAAACAAATGTTATAAATAAATACTCAAATTTGACATTTTAAAGGAGAAAAACAGTATTTTCTGGCTTAAAATTACTGCAGTTCGTTATGAAAGTGTCAGTAACAAAACATTGACAGAAATTAAGAATTTTTATTGTCATAAACAAATTCATAAATAAACTTTTAATTTTCACTCTGTTCTTTAAGGTCAGCATATTCTTCTCTAATCAATGCTGATTGAAATTTTTCTGATTTATTTTCAACTACAAAAATGAATCGACAATAAAATATTTTCTTTGCTAATAAAAACTACATTTGTTCATGATGTCTTATACAATAATTTGTTTCGTCATTAAACAAAGCAGATCGTATTAGATATTGAAAATAAAAAACGCTTTCATAACGAACTGCAGTAATTTTAAGCCGGAAAATTATTTTTCTGCTTGAAAATGTCAAATTTGAGTATTTGTTTATAAAATTTGTTCATAACCATAAAAATTTTAATTTTTGACAATGTTTTGTTACTGGCTGACACTTTCATAACAAATCTCAATAATTTTGAGTGAGAAAATATTTTTTTATACTTAAAAATGACAAATTCGAGTATATGTTTATAAAATTTGTTTATAACAACAACAATTTTTATTTTTTGACAATGTTTTGTTACTGACCGACACTTTCATAACAAATCTCAGTGATTTTAAGTCAGAAAATACTTTTTTTCTGATTGAAAATTTATAACAAATGTATAACAATAAAAATTCTTAATTTTTGTCAATGTTTTGTTCCTAGATGACACTTTCGTAATAAATTTCATTCCAGTAATTGCTTCAAGTTTGTTTATAAAATTAAGTTACTCATCAAATCGATTATCTACGTACTTTAATTGCAAATGCATCGATTTCACTTGATATTCAATTTACACAAATCATTTTTTCCGGGTTAAAATAATGATTTTTCTGAAAACGACATTTTTCCACTTTTGTTGTTGACGTAGAATTTTTCATTTAGCTTTAATATGAAAAAAAAGAACATCTAAATCGGAAAGAAATTGTTGCCTGTAAACTGATTTGCCCGCAAAAATCAAATTCTGAACCATTGTGTATCCTACTAAAAACTGAAAAAAATAGTTGGTTGGAACTACTAGGTTGGTTTGTAACATATGCCTCTACTACTTTATTAATTGGGAAAACTACTTGAATAGTAACTGCAACTAATAAAATAGTTGTCCCAACTAATAAAATAGTAAAGGCATATGTTACAAACCAAAGCATTTGGCCCAACTAACGATTTTTTATGATCATCCTGAAGTCTAAAGTTATCATCAAACTGTTGCAAACAATTTCCAATCTTCAAGCGGTTATTAATCGATATAGAAAATGTCAACAAAGGGTCGATCGCCTTTTCGTCAAAAACCACAATGGATCTTTGTAAAACGCTTAGGGAAGAAGCTGGCCGCAATCCGACACCACCCACATCCTTCGTCTCGTCGGTGGGGTTTCCTCTGGTTCTCACGTGACCTGTGAGAAAACTACTAAAGGGAATTCTTACCACTATTCCCTTCTCCGTCATTCTCTTCCTTATTCGCATCATACTTTGTCTTTCCTGCAGCTCACTCGTCGAGAAATTCCAGGGAGCTCTGATGCGCGGATCCGCTTGAGAGATTTCCGAACAGAAAGAGCAGATGCTTCAAAGGGATCCTCTCAGAAACTTTACCGGATTAAAGTGATTTAAAGTCGTTTCCATAGAATATAGGCCACCCTCGCAGGTCAAGTTGACACATATTTTTCATTTTTCATAATCTAATTTATGTTTAAAAGCATTAATTTTGAATCTTGCAACTGATAAAGGTTAAAGCGTTGAGGTTGAGTGAAGTATTAAAGTAAGTTAAAGTATTAAAACTTAAGTCCCAAATTTCTGGAACATTTGTATTTATTTGTGACATTTAAAATGTGTGCATACATTAGGCTGACCACGTAAAATACATTTTAATTTCTTTTGCTGTTCACTCCTCGAAATTTGGTGTCTTTTTGCAGAAAAATTACCACGTATGTTTGTTTCAACATTTTTTGGAGGTGCCTCAAGACGTTTTACTGTCTGTAATTCATGAAAAATTTTTTATTGAAAAAGTAAAAAATACTGGTCAATAAAGATGTTACTGAAATATAACTGAAATATAACCTAAATACTGGTCAATTTTCGAAAAAGTAAAAAATACTGGTCAATTCTATATACGTAATATTGACGGTTATAGTTTAAAAAAAAATTAAATTGCAAAATTTAGAGAACCGTTTTCAAAAGATTAGGCAAATTTTTTAGGCTTATCCCCTGAAAAAATACCTAATAATACCCCGTATTTTTTCACTTTTCCAAAAAATAAAATTTAAAGATAGCTTAGGGGCGTTTCTTGAATTTAATTGAGATTAAAAATGTCTAAAATTATTTTTTAAAAAAATTAAAAATACGGGGTAATTTGTTTTTAAAAAGGCATAATTTTTTATTTTAATTTTAAAAATAAAAGTAAAAATTTATTTTAATTTTTATTAGTTGACCTTTAAAAATATTAAAAATTTCAAAATTTAGAGAATCGTTTTCAAGAAGTTTACATAAATTTGTAGCGCTTACCCCCTGAAAAAATACCTAAAAAAATTAATTATCCTATATTTTTTCTCATTTCGAAAAAAAAAATTTAGAGGTAGCTAGGGAAATTTCAAAAATTAAATTGTGATCGAGATTGTGATTAAAAATGTCTAAAATTATTTTTTCCAAAAAAAAGAGAAAATACGGGGTAATTTGTTTTTAAAAGGGCATGATTTTTACCAGCAGACCTTTAAAAATATTTAAAATTGCCCAATTTAGAGATTTAATTTGTATCATTTTCAAAGATACGACTTTTAAAAAAAGTTTGAAAATATATTTTTAAGTTTCTTTGCATACTTTAAAAATTTTAGATAATTTTTTACAATGTTAATAATGCATTATTGATTTATTTATTTAAAATTAAAACTGCAGATTTTTTCATGAACCAATAATTTTCAAAATATTCCTAATGTAACTGGCAGTCTTAATAATTTTGGAAAATATTTTGATAAATTTCTTTAGCGAAAAACGAAGAGTTTTCGTGGATTATCACAATCATGTTTGCTAGTTATAAATTTACTATTTCTCTATATTACATATGTAGTCATTATTATTATAGTATAATAAGAAATAGTGTATAGAGAATTTTTCAAACCGGAAACATTGCTATGCACGCCTAACAAGATTCGGATTTTTAAAATTCGCATTTTTGTGAAGTTTGTGTACAAAAATAATTATAAAATTATTCAAAGAACGAAATTAAATCCTGAAAAATTGAAAATCTAAATTCTAACATTAACATCCAAAATCAAATTAACAATTGCGAAAAATCTAAGAAATCTTCTAAAAAATTTCAAGAACCAGATCCACGACCAAATTTGGACAAACCACCCTCAATAAAAATCTAATACTGAAATAAAAATAGAGGAAAGAAAAAGAAGGCAAACTCCAAAACCAATAAAATATAAATTATTAGTCCAACTTGAAAAAAAATAGTTTAAAGTTTAAAAAAATTGACTTTTCTTGGTCAAAAATTTATTCCAAGTCCAGGAAGATTGCATTTTTTTGGAAAATATGGATTTGAGTGCAATTGGTCATAGAGATAATTATTTTGCTAGCCTAGCACCACTCAGCATAAGTTCCAGATTTTCGAAATTCGTATTTTTGAAAATTTGGGGTCAAAAACGCTTTCGAAGTTCAAAACGATTGCATTTTTTTGGTAAATATTAATCCCAGTGAAAATTGTCATTAGAGATAATTATTGTGCTCGCCTAGCACAATTCAGCACGAATTTTAGATTTTCGAAATTCGTATTTTTGAAAATTTTGAGTCAAAAATTTATTTCAAGTCCAAAAAGATTTCTTTTTTTTTTTTGAAAATATGAATTTTAGTGAAAATTGTCATTAGAGATAATTGTTTTGCTAGTCTAGCAAAACTCAGCACAAGTTTCAGATTTTCGAAATTCGTATTTTTGAATATTTTGGGTAAAAAATTTATTCCAAGTCTAAAAAGATTACTTTTTTTTTGGAAAATATGAATTTGAGTGAAAATTGTCATTAGAGATTTTCTTGTGCTAGTCTGTCACCACTCAGCATTAGTTCCAGATTTTCGAAATTCGTATTATTGAAAATTTTGGGTCAAAAATTTATTCCAAGTCCAAAAATATTGCATTTCTTCTTGGAAAATATTAATTTGAGTGTAATTTGTCATCAGAGATGTGTTATCCTAACACAACTCAGCACAAGTTTCAGATTTTCGAATTTCGTAATTTTGAAAATTTTGGGTCAAAAACGCGTTCCAAGTCCAGAAAGATTGCATTTTTTTGAAAAATATTAATTTGAGTACAATTCGTCATTAGAGAAAATTATTGTGCTAGCCTAGAACAACTCAGCACAAGTTTCCGTTCTTCGAAATTCTGAAATTGATAATTTTTTTGAGTTTTTTTTAGTCGTTTTTTTTCGAAAATGGTTTAAGATTTTGACTTTATATTTGCAGTACAGTAGTATGCATAGCAGGTAGTTTTGTTTTGTCTTGTCTAGCACATGTTTTGTTTTGTCAAAAAAACCTAATGGTGCTTAAATTTAAATTTTAAATTTTAAATTTTTTTAAATATTTTTTTTTCGAAAATGGTTCATAATATCAAATTTCGGTTTGCGGCGCATTTTTGTGTGACTCTTATGCTACCCAGCACATTTGTTTTTTCGAAAAAACCAATTGGCGAGGCTGTCATAAAAATGTGTTTTTTAATATTTTTTGGCTCAAATTTTTATTTCTGTCGAAAAATCTTTTACGGCACAATAGAGCACAAATCTAGCACAATTCAGCACAATTTTCATTTTTTCGAAATTTGAAGTTGGTGTTGCTAACTTCCTGGACATGAGATGTATCGTGTGATGAAAGTATGTACCTGATGGAAATTTTGCGATATTTTAACACAGTAAATCGTGGGATATTATTTTAATTTACAGCGTTATTACTTTGATCTGAAGTGGATCATTTATTCTATTGCCACAGTCTTTTGTCTTTTGATTTCTTATTTTGCTGCCGATTAAAATGATACGTTGGGATTTTCTGTGGACCAGAATTTAACATTGCGGATTAACGACAACATTGGGAAACTCGATTCGAGATTTTCGAGACACACCTATTTTTTAGGGCAGATAATAAAATTTGTTATTTCGAAAGTGCAGTAATGTAACTGTGATTTATGGTTAATTCATACCTGTCCATAAAACTCGCATTTAACCACATTTCTTTTTCATGATAAAAAGTTGCACGCTTTTGCAATAAATAGACCTTAGCGGTTATAATCAACCTTAAAGAGCGCTATATAATTCGAAACAGCGAGAGTTTGCCTCTTCTTTTCTTTCGTGTCAAGAGCCTTTCTCAAGTAAGAGCGACTTTGATTCGCTCTAATCGCTCGACTCTCCGTGTTACTTACTAAATCTTACATGACCCACCTGGCGAAATCGAATTCTCCTGACGTCACACTCGAGTCTGTGGTTTCGTGGCAAACCGCAAATACAATCCACGAATGGATGTTTCGATTCATGTGCAACTGTGCAGTTGTATACATGGGTTTTGCGCCAGAAAGTTACTCAATCAAAACAAAGTTTTGTAAGTCGGGCAATCGATTGAAGAGAGACTCTTGTCTTCATGAAGTGTGGCGTGATTCGTGTCATTATCGAATTTCACGTTTTCGCTAGAGTTTTACTTTTTTGCATGGGCTTTAAAATTAAACGTTCTTATCAATATGATTAATTTGGGAACATTTTTGGATATCCTGAAAGAGAAAAGTATAAATAAAACGTGGATGTTTTATTGAAAACAGCATCGGTTGTTTGAAATATGAAACTGTGGAAATAAGAAGTGCTATTGAAAAATTGCTTTTGGATAAAATGCAGAAAAAATCAGGCCATGATGTTTGTATCTTAAAGCTAATATACTCATGTAATCCGTTTAGGTCGCAGTGTGGGAATTTGACGCAAAGTAATATTGGTCGTGAGCAGCATGCTCGTTAAAAATTAACATTGAATCTCCGAATTTCCCAGGAGACATCAACTGATTCCTTGTTTTTTATATCATTCGTCATGCAACCTTTCCAGGAAAAAATCTGAAATTAAACAGATACCTGCAGCAGTTTATTGATTCCTGCAAGGGTCCTAAGAGAAAAGAGAACAAAGAAAATATAAATTCTCATAATATGGTTTCATGAACATAATTATTAATTCGATGCTAAAGAGGGAGAGATATATTTCCTTGAAGTATAGCAACAGTGAAATTGTAGACGATGACATTTTATATTAAAAACACGATTTATGTTAGGAATCTTAATTCCTTCGCGAACAAAGAAATACGAAGATACTTTACCGGGGGCAAAATTATTTTCCACGGCGTAACTCTTAATTGGTTGGGTAAAGAACGGTTGCGGCACTCCATTTTACGTTCTCACGAATCGGTTATACAGTGCAGATATAAGTAAGATAAAATGAACCGCGTGACAATCAAAGTATTTGCACGCGATGTTACCTCGGTAAATAAAGGAAAATAAAGTTTAATTAGGAAAAGTGAAAATTCAAATTCTTGATCAAAAAAATATTTAATACAAGAGACATTATAAGCCCCAGACTGTGGTACTGTTTGGAAAATTCATTTTTCGGTCATGAACAGTTCTTAATCATCTAAAAGAGAAAAATATATTCACTCAGAAAAATGTCTGATTATTCTAACCAGCATTCTGGTTAGGCTCTACTTAACATACTTTTCTGGTTATTGTTTTAACCAAAATTCGGTTTGAAATTACAAGAATTTTTAGTAATTTTCAAAAATAACCAGAAAATCTGTTTAGAATAACCAGAATTCTGATTAAGACAACCGTTAAGGAATGTCAAATAGAGCCTAACTAGAATTCTGATTAAAATAACCGGATATTTTTCTCAGGGTCGATTTTAGAGAAAAACATTGTAGACGAACGATGTAGACTGTTAGAAAAATTTGTATTAAACTTCATATACGGTATATGAAGCAAATATGCAGTACAGACCTCGGTACGGACATTGAAATCTCATGCACACACGCATATTAAATTTGATACAAAAGTATCTTAACCCTAGTACAAAATGTATTAGTTTTGATATTTTAATGTTTAAAATTTTATTTTTTAATTGATTATTTTTGCCGTTTAGTATATTACATAAATTTTAATTGTTTTTGGCCTTTTGCAGCTATTAATAAAAATTTACAATTAATTTACAATTAAAATTTATTTTTAAATATTTTAATGTATTAGTTTTAATTTAATGTTTAGTAAGTTAATAATCTTAAAAATTATGTGTATATTAAATTTAAGATCATTTCCAGCAGTTTAAATATTGAAAAAATACATCTCTTAGGTTTAATGCATTTTTCTGTAGAAGCAATAATTTTCGAGATTACTGCTTTTTCAGTATAAACTTTTTTTTACATTATCAAGAGAAACACTTAAAAAGCCAAAAATAGAATAAAATAAGTGTTGAAATATCAAATTTTACAGTTTGCATTTAGCTGGGAGATTATTTTCACGGGATTGGCGGCGCCTTGGATAGTGAGGTGGTCCAAAAATGTATTGGAATTTTTTTTTTCGAATTTTTATGCATATGGCCCCCAAATTTGTTCGAATCCACAAAAAAATAAATACGATTTTTTTAAAAATGATATTTAGAGGTTCCGCAAGCCCTTGAAGTTTAAAAAGTACATATTTCCCATAAAAAAAATAAAGACATTTTTGTAAATTTTATTCAGAATCATCAATATTATTTGAATCGAGTTGAAACTGAACATTTCTATTCACAATTAAGTATAGAATACAAAATAATTATTTTTTAACTATTACCCCCATAAGTCTGTTTTACAGGGTCCCAAAAAAATTCCATAAGTGAAAAATTGAGTTTAGCGAGTTTTTGACGCTAATTATGATTTTTTGCGGTTTTTTAAATAAAAATGGTTTTTATACATAAAATACTACTTTTTTCTAATAACTAGATGTTTAAATAAGTTGTTTAAATAATTTATTATTGTTCTTAGCAATTTTCTCTTAGAATAGAGGTAGAAAATCGCGGTTTTTTCCGAATTTTTAAACTTTTTTTCAACTTTTCAGTTAAAACGAGGCAATAATCAATTAAAGTAAACAGAAATAATTTTCTAAACAATTTATGATTATTTATAACAGTATTCTCTTAGAATAATGCTAAAAAGTTGCGGTTTTTCTAAAATTTTCCACTTTTTGTTCATTTTTCAATTAGAGTGAGGTAATAATTAATTCAAGTTAACAGACAATTATTTATACAAATTATTATTGCTTATAACCATCTTCTCCTATATTAACGCTAGATGGTTGCGGTTTTCTTCTGAAATTTTTAACTTTTTGTCCAATTTTCACTTAGTGAAGTAATAATTAATGCAAGTTAAAACATAATTGTTTAAACAATTTATTATTAATTATAACAATATTCTCTTAGAATAATGCTAAAAAGTTGCGGTTTTTTCTAAACTTTTCCGCATTTTATCCTCTCTTCGATTAAAGCAAGTTAATAATTATTTCAAGTTAACAAAACATAATTGTTTAAGAGTCGATCCGGTTAGATTTTAAGAGTCGTTGAGGCTAAAATTTGGAAAAAATCACTTTAAAAAATCTTAAAAAAAACAAAAACTCATTACTTTTAGTCCTACGCAAGTGCTCGTATGAGCAGAAACATGTTTATTGCTCGCAACTTCAAAAAATGTCTGCAAATTATATTCCGTACGATGTATAATAATGTCCACTCGGTAACCTATTTATAAAAAGTGGTAATTAAATAAAAATATTATCGAAAATCTGAGATCACAGCCAAATAAAGTGCGAAAAAAGAAATTTTTACAATATTTTTAAAATTTTTTATCTTCACTCTACATATTTAAAAAATAATTTTGAAATTTATTTTTTTGCGTTTATTAAATGTCCACTGGGTAACCTTCCTAACATATAAATTATTTATCTCCACTACAAAAATGATTATTGACCTCTCAAATTGGTATTTTCGTTTTATTTTAAATCACAATTAATGGGGAAAAAATACTTTCGCTAGTTCTGAGAAGACTTTTTTCCAAAAAATCGATAGGCCAAATTTCACAACTTTTTGGCAACGACCCGTACCAATTTATTATTATTTTTAATAATATTTTCTTTGAATAATGTTAGAAAGTGGCAGTTTTTTCTGAAGTTTTCAACTTTTTGTCCACTTTGCTTTTAGAGTGAGGTAATAATTAATGCAATTTAGCAAACATAATTGTTTGAATAAATTATTATTGAAGAAGAAATTTTGATTGGTGAAGGCCAATGAGTGAAAAACTCATATTTAATTAAATTATTATTGTTTATAACTATTTTCTCCTATATTAATGCTAGATAGTTGCAGTTTTTTCTGAAATTTTTAAAGTTTTGGCCACTTTTCACTTAGTGAGTTAATAATTAATACAAGTTAACAAACATAATTGTTTAAACAATTTATTATTAATAATAAAATTATTTCCTTAGACTAATGCTAGAAAGTTGGGATTTTTTCTAAAATTTTCCACCTTTTGTCCACTTTTCATTTAAAGTGAGATAATAATTATTTCAACTTAACTTAACTAATACTTGTTTAAACAATTTATTATGATTTTTAATAATATTCTCTTTGAATAATACTAGAAAGTTGCGATTTTTTCTGGAATATTTAACTCTTTGTCCACTTTTTGTTTAGAGTGAGTTAATAATTAATCCAATTTAACAAAGTTAATTGTTTAAACAAATTATTATTATTTATAACTATCTTTTATAGTAATGCTAGATAGCTGCGGTTTTTTCTGAAATTTTTAACTTTTTATCCACTTTTCACTCAGTGAGGTAATAATTAATGCAAGTTAACAAACATAATCAGGGTGTCCAGCGAACCGGGCAAAATCCGGGAATTTTATTTTATCGAAAAATAACTGGGAAAAACCCGGGAATTTTATTTTACTGGGAAGAAACTGGGAAAAACCCGGGAATTTGATTTATGATTGAGATTATACTTATATTTTATTTTTTTATTTTTCAGATTTCAATAGCATTTAAGCAACTGCTTGTGATTCTGTTAAAAAATATTTATTTCACGTGTTACGAAAGTTTTAAAATGTGTATTTTCTATTAATATTTATCACTTCAGTCTGTGATGAAACATATAAGTTTGGCACGTGTAAATAAATAATTATCTTCTTTACGATATAAATTTTTTACATGTAGATTGCGTTAAATTCCCTTTTCTATGTATATGTTTACTTTCAAAAATCTCAAAAAGACATTTTTAACTTGATCGGGGAATAAAAATTGACCCTGAAAAAACCGGGAAAAACCCGGGAATTTTAAATGGTCTAATCGCTAGACACCCTGATAATTATTTAAATAATTGATTATTGTTTATATATTTATATATATAATATTTATTATATTATTGTTTATGTTTACTCTTAGAGTAATGCTAGAAAGTTGAACTGTTTTTATATCTTCAGGTTATCTTCGACTTTTTAGTTATGAAAAAGTAATAAATGATCATCAAAAAGAATCATTTTTTAAATAGTTTATTATTTTCTTTAAAGGGAAGTGTTTTCACTCTTTCGCTAATGTTTTAGAAAGATGGATTTAAACAAAAAGGCGATCTTACAGTAGAGATAAAAACAAAGGATGGAATAATTAGGAGTAGGTGGGAAGAGTGGGTCTATAAATGACTTGTAAAAATTTTATTTTGAATTACAACACGAAGTTTATGGCAGAGCATAAAAGAAAAATTTGGAATTGCACACATTTTACTATCAGCCCCCCCCTCCCTTCTTCCCTGGACAAAACATGTTGTCATTGATGATAATATTCATATGTGGAGATTAAAAAGGCCTCAATCAAATAATTGATTGATTATAACGTATTAAGTATTTGATTGTAATAATTAGCTTGCATTAATTATTACCTCTCTAAGTAAAAAGTGGACAAAAAATTGAATATTTCAGAAAAGAACAACAACTTCCTAGCATTATTCAAAAAGAATATTTTCAAAAATAATGATAAATTGTTCAAACAATTACGTTTGTTAACTTGACATAATTATTACCTCACTCTAATTGAAAAGTTTACAAAAGATGGAAAATTTTAGAAAAAACCGCAAGTTTCTAGTATTATTCTAAGAGAGTATTGTGATAAATAATAATAAATTATTTAAACAATTATTTCTGTTAACTTTAATTGATTATTGCCACGCTCTAACTGAAAAGACTTATGGGGGAGGTATTTAACAAGTAATTCTTGATTTGTATTCTATGGCTTATTGTGAAGAGAAATGTTGAGTTTCAACTCGTTACACATAATATTGACGATTCTGAATAAAATTCACAAAAACGTCTTTTTTTCTCATGGTAAATACATATTAAACTTCATGGGGGTTGCTGAACTTTTAAATATCATTTTTTTTTTCAAAAAAGCGCATTTATTTTTTGTCGATTCGAACAAATTTGGAGGCGATATGCATTAAAATTCGAAAAAAAACATTTTGACTACGCTATATTGGGCAGTCACAAAGAAACGACTTCTTCCTAGTACTAAAATTGTCTAATTACAGGTAATTTACATCTAAACTGTAATTAAAACTGTAAGGCAATTGGCCGGTTATCGGGTACATCCTCTTGATGTACGAATTAACAAAGTGACTATATAAAGAATAAATTTGGGACAACCGAACCTACCCTACGATATAACACAGTTGTCTTTCGATAAAAAATTCCTTTGAATTAAGAAGCGTTCATGCTGGATTGTTAAGTTGCGAGAAACGGGTTTACCAGCCCCATAGAAGGAAGCCAAGTCAAGGCTTCGATTACCGTTGTAAGACTACAGAGTTGGAGCCCTGTTACGTAATACCTGGTCCGTCGAACTGGACCTGGTCCGGTCCGAATCCCCAGGCTAAACCCAGATATACCAGGTGCTCCAAAACACCTGATCCAGATCATCGAAATTGAATTATTTATATATGGGTCACTGGATTCTTAAATGTATTCCCAGTGTTGTTATAGCTGACTGGGTTTTTGAATTGGAAAAAATAAGAAACAATTTATGAATTTACATAGATTTTATTTTTTTTAAAGTACGTCCACTGCTTATACAGGATAATAAAGGTGATTTTTTCGGTTATCTTGAAACGATATCTTCGATATCATTA
>JBAGKK010515781.1:0-32714 GCA_037177015.1 Euceroptres primus
TCTATGTTATTAAACTCGAACTTATACTCACTACTCATATTTACTACTATATAATAATTATAAATTTTCTAGTTTAATTTTTTTTTGTAAAATATTGAATATTAAGTATACTCTGTACTATAAGTATGTATGAAGGCGTTAGCCGTCAATAAACTAAATTCAAATTCAAATATAGAAAAATAGTAAATTTATAATCAGCGAACATGATTATGATAATCCACAAAAGCTCCTCATTTCTTGCTAAACAAATTTCTCAAAATATTTTCAAAAATAAAACTGCCAGTTTCAAATACTTTTATTTTCGAAAATGGTTCATAATATCAAATTGTGGTTTCCGGCACATTTTTTTGTGACTTTTATGCTACCCAGCACAACATTTGTTTTTTTTTCGAAAAAAACCAATTAGCGAGGCTGACATAAAAAAAATGCTTTTTTTATTTCTGTGCTCAAATTTTCATTTTTAAAAAAATTCTTTTACGGCACAATAAAGTACAAATCTAGCACAATTCAGCACAATTTTCATTTTTTCGAAATTTTAAGTTGGCGTTGTCAGCTTCCTGGACATTGAATATTATATATATTTTGTATTGTGACTTGAAGAACCGTGTAAAAGTTATGTACTAGATTTTTAAAGTCTTGTTTAATTACATGTAATAGAGAATTTTTGAAGATTTACTGGATTAATCGTTCTATAAAATTGGTTTCTATTTACCTGAGATTGTGTCCAGATTCTGCACTGACCAGAGGCGTCTGGACGCTTCCTTTGAAAATTGCACCCCCAACGCCGGTTACCCTCAGCGTTTCCGCTCCAACGACGACTCGTTCTTTATCCGCGGAAAACAAAAGTCCTCCTCGGGGGTCAGTTATTCGAAATCCTCTCGATACGCAATCCACTCTGTCCTCGTCTGTAATCCACAATTTTTATCTCACAAACATGTATGAAACTTTATGCCTTTTGAAATAAAATTTCTATAACTTTTTTCAATTCTCCCGCACGCGAAGTGGAGTAGAAAAGAAACCATAAAACACAGATAATTTTTTTGTATTTCATTGCTGAAGAGAAGATGTAAACTGAGTGAACAATTTTTATACAAACGTAACCTAACAGTAATTTCCATTTTAATTGAATGAGAAAAATATAAAATAAAATAAATATTTTATTTTATTTTATTAGATTGATTTTATTTTCTTACTCAGAGTGAATCTTGCAAGGATTCGACCATCGTGTGACCTTGCGGAAGCTGTGAAGTTACCCCAGGATTCGAGGACTAAGTTTCTTCCTCTCCTCGACCTTACACTGGATGCTATTAAGGCGTCTAAAATGGCAGCTTGACCTCTCAACTCGATTCCTCCAGGAACGACTTTCAAGGAACCGATACCCTCCTGAAAGAGAGAAAGTTTCAAATTAAGTTTATGATCCGCAGTTCCTCGTCTTGCTCCTTCCAGATTCAAATGTCTTTTGGCTGGGGTAAGAATAATTTTCCCGAAAGTTTCAACGACTCATATAATTCTGTTCCAAAGCAAGAACTAAAGTTTTTTAAGCAATTGCAGAGCTTTTTGTCATTAATTTTGGGTAAAAGCATTTATTGAATTCAGTGAAATTAGATTACATCTATTGACCGTAAAATAGAGAGTGTATAATTCCTCTCTGCTTTAAATCGACCCATTAAACTACATTCAATATTCATTTGCTTTCTAGGTTAATAATTATCCTATTAATTTTGTACAATTATAATCCCACCGTTACACGAACAAAGCAATCAAGTTAGAATAATTAAAACAGCTTTTAAATACTGGAAACTCAATATGATACATTTCTTAACGTTAAAAATTATTCCCTTATTAGTCAATCCAAATTAAATAAATTAAACAGATGCAAAGAGATCTGAGATCGAATAAAAAATTAGGAAATATTAAGATTAAAAATTGATCTCTTCTTGTTGATAAGCAGAAAAGGAAGTATCATAAAAAATGAATTTATATCTTATATTTATAATATCTATAATTCTCATGAATATATAATATCTTTAAACAGCCTCATAAATCTGAAGAATGGTGGTATTGGAAATTGGATACCTTAAATTAAAATTACAGTGCAGTTGAAACTTTAGAATTAGTGTCTAGTCAGAAATTAATTGGACTTGACGAAGATTCTGATATAATTCTAGCTAGTTTTATGCATTATTAATTTCCTGCTGCAATAAGCTGCAGAATCGAAATATCTTGTAGCATTCTACTAGAATAGGTTTCGCTTTCATTGGTTCAACCTAAATTCTCAAGTAAAATTTCGGATCTGCATACATATGTAAGCGAGCAGAGTAGGTTTGCGTCTATATTGGTTTCCGATGATTGGCCACTCTATCGAAAGCAATTGGCTCACCGCATTCGAGTATCCTATACAGGGCAGGTAGCAGTCTAGGTTTGATTATATGCTATCCGGTGTTACGCAGGAAGCTAGAGGATTTCGAAGAAAGAGTAAGGGATGGGAAAAAGAAAGCCCTGGAAAAGTTGGGTCAGTGCCAGCAAAACTGTAAAATCTCAATGGTAAAGCAACCACTCTCAATTTAATCCAAGTGATACTAATCTTCCTGTTTATACAATTGGTAAACCTGATACAGTCTCTGTAGATCGAATTAACTTAATCGATCAGAAAATGACTCCTTAATCCAATATCGAATCAAGTGTCTAAACAAAATTGAATTCACCTTAAAATTATAGAAAACATCTCATTCAATGTAGCATTTAAACTATAGAAAAATTTTAGAAAGATTTTTTGCTTCTCTTTTTAATATAAGTTTTCTATTGGATACAAATTACTTTATACTAAAATTTGTTACATTTTTAATTTTTAATCTGCCTTTTTGCATCTCTATGAACAATATGAGAATAGGAAGGTTGAAATATAATGGGATGAAGAATAATTGTACGTGAAAGGGGGTGGTAAATTGAATATATTCAATAAATTGAAATTGGTAAATTGAAATAGATTTACTAGGTTGATAAACATATTTAGGAAATTCCAACCGCCAATAGATTATTCAGAAACTGCACGTTTTAACGTCAATATGGCAACGAGATTATCTGTGGCTCAGAATAATTTTCCCTTCCACCGACATTGCTCAAGTATGCGTGGGCGTATAACACGTCCGTAACGCTAGCCGATAATAATTATGAAAATTAATCGAACCCACCCAGGCTATCCGAAAATCTCCCTATAACATTTGCACTTCACCAGATGCTGCATGCAATAATTCAATCTTCAGGTTTCATGTAATATTAAAGGATGCCATACTGGACTATCGGACTCCAAAAAGACTTTTCCGTCATAATTTTACAATAATAATTATTATTTATTAGTATAACCAGTAATATTAGATCAGTATAAAATATTCAAGAGTACTTCAAGACGTTTAAATCCAACTTGAATCCCAGGGATCACAGTCTCCTATCCCTCTTTTTCCTCATTTCCCCCCTTCTTTCTCAAAATATCTTAAAATCTCTTAAATTGAGATATTTACCCCTTTTTTTCAAAGTTTTTTCAAGTTTTTTATTCAAGAATTATAACTAGAAATTTATTACATTTAAAAATGGCAATTGCTGTCAACTATCAATTATTTATTTTTTTATCATTTAAAAATAATGTTTTGAATATGGTTTAAAAATTTTATATGGCTATTTAAAAAACTTTTAATTCACCTTATTTTCAATGTTCTATTCATTCATTATATCATCTTTACTCAGTAGAGCTAGGCACAAAATACTTCAAATACATTACTCAAAATAAAAGTATTTCGTTATAAAGTAATTGAAATACATTGCAGGGAAAATACAATTTAGCCAGTGTATTTTAAATAAAATACAAACTGCATTTATGTATTTTTGTATTTTATTTGAAATACATTTGAGGATTGTGTATTTTATCTGAAATATTAACTTGTATTTTAGATGAAGTACACCTTGAATTAATGATAAAATTAATGTCAAACCTATGCGTAGTATCTAAATATTCTAAAAACCCGTAATTCATGTAGTGGAGCTTTACATATGCTTACAGAAGGTTACAGGAGCATACAAGAATCCAAGACAGTCTTAGATTCTTTGGAATTCACAATGAATTCATTGAGATTCTTTGGAATTTAATTATGAATCCTTTGGGAGTTTTCGAAATTCACCAGGGATTCTCTCTAATTTACCAGGAATTCTTTGGAGTCCTTCAGAATATTAAGGTGAATTCCGAAGAGATCATTGTTGAGTCTAAAGAATTCATGAATCATGATGAATTCCAAAGAATTCAAGGCGAATTTCGAAGAATCACAAAGAATTCATACTTAAATTCCAATTAATTTTAGATGAATTCCAATGAATTCATGGTGAATTCCGAAGAGTTCATTGTCTATTCCAAAGAATTCATGATGAATTCCGAAGAATTGAAGGTGAATTCCAAAGAATTCGAAAACATTCATAATTAAATTCAATGAATTCATGATGAATTCCAAAGAATTTCAAAGAATTCAAGCTGAGATCATAATTAAATTCTAAAGAATTTAAGGTGAATTCTGAAGTATTCCTGGTGAATTCCAAATAAATATTATTAGACAAAAAATTTTGACTGAAACTAATGTTTTCCAAGAAATATATTGCTGCCTCTTCGAAAATGCATTGAAATTAATTTTGGTACTTTTTTTCCTACTTCTATAAATAAACATTCCATTTATTAATATTGACTCACTCCCCTGGTATTTTAATCCAAAAAAATTTTCCCCTTTTTTTAAAAA
Source organism: Euceroptres primus (assembly GCA_037177015.1). NCBI lineage: Eukaryota > Metazoa > Arthropoda > Insecta > Hymenoptera > Figitidae > Euceroptres > Euceroptres primus. The sequence goes on from JBAGKK010515781.1 coordinate 4,776, forward strand.
AATGCCCTTTTTTCGAAAGTATATCCCCCTATTTCCCATCAAATTGAACTACTCAGCCACTGTGATCTCTGGGATACTTATTAAGTCCTTTCTATATTTATTGATACTGTATAAATTAATTGCAGAAGTATAAAATCTAGATTTTATATCAAGGAAAATTTTTAATTTATGGGATAAATAGCTGGAAGTTTTGCGAAATATATGCGGCAAAATATTCAATTACATGCTGATTTCACAGGTTTTAAAAAATTGTGCGGGTTATCTAGAGATTTTAAAAGCTTTCATGGATTTTTAAAGAATTTCAAGGTACTTAAAACAAATCTAAAAACTCAAAAGGATTAAAAATATTTCAATGGATTTCAAGCAATTTCTTCGAATTTTTAGAATTTTTAAAGAATTTCAAAAGATATTTTGGACTTTTCGGGAATTTCACTGGAGTTTAGATATTCTTTTAGAAATTTGAAGGGATTTCAAGATTTGTAAGGAATTTCGCAAAATTTTATAGGATTTTAAGGAATTTCAAGAGATTAGATGAGTTTTTAAACAATTTTATGTGAGTTCAAAAGGTTTTTTGGAATTCCAATGGATTTGAAAAGATTTTTAGAAACTTGAAAGGATTTCAAGATTTTTTGAGAATTATAAGGGTTTCACAAGATTAAATTGGAGTTTTAGGAATTTTAAAGTATTTCAAGAGATTTTAAAAGATTTTAAGGGATTTCATCGAAGAGTTGTTCACTCTCGGAATCAGGTGAAATCGTGAAATATCTTGAAATCTTTTGAAATCGATTTAAATTTCTTGAAATCCTTTAAAAATTCTTAATTTCTTTTGTAATCCCTTAAAATCTCTAGAAATATTTTCAAATCTCTTGGAATCTTTTGAAATCGCTTAAGGATGTACCACCCGTATAGTCAACCTCAAGATTAATACAATCTTTATGTTGATTTATAAAATCAAGCAGAATTAGTCCGAAATTATTTTTAACGAATTTTGAAAAATAAACTTAAGGATACTTAAAAAAAAATAGTTTGGGTAAACAATTATAAATAAATCCCTTGAAGTCGTCTAAAATCTCAGAAATTCGTTTAAAATCTTTTAAAATCCTTTAAAATCTTTCCAATCTCTTGAAATCTTTTGAAATACCGTAAAATCCTTTAACCCTTAAAAAACACTTGGGGTCACTGTGACCCTACGAAAGTATTTTCTTTCATAACAAACATTTCAACCATAATTATTATGCATATTAATAAGAAAAATCAATGCGATCCACTTACCTAATTTTTCACGAAAATCACCGCATTTATACTCAAAAATAAATCTTTTTAATGGTCCATACCATATCAGACTATTTTTTTATACAAAGTGTCATCTGCAGAGTATATGCCAGAAAATTTTATTACGAAATACCCAAAATTAATTAAGTTAAAATTTTTTTCGTAAAAAGGGAGTTTTTAAAAACTTCAAGAGATTTAATTGGATTTTAAGGGATTTCAATACTTTTTGGTGGATTTTTAAAGAATTAGGGATTTATGGGCTCTTATGGGCTTTGAAGAGATTTCATGAAATTTTAAGATATTTAATTTAGAGGATTTCATGAGATTTAAAGGAATTTCACGAGATTTAAAATTATTATTTGAAGAGGTTTTATAGTATTTCTTATTAGAAAAGGAATAATTAAGGTTTTAAAGATATTATTTTACTATTTTAGAATTAAATTTCAGATTCTTGAGGCATAAATATTAATAGTCATCGGAGAAAATTAAAAATTGGTTAGGAAAATTTCAGAGTATTTTAAAAATCAGGTTTTGCAATCACCCTGAAAATACATGTGTTTCCGAAAATTTAATCGATATTTGAGAAAAATTTATCCTGTGAAGTTAATTTTTGTTGCAGATAATTTTTACCCCGGAATCGAGATAAACTTTATCCTTCGTTTTTTTCTGTGAATTCAAGTTCATTTTTTCCTATCAATGTTAAAAGAAACCATTTTATTAATCTAGTCTTCATATCACGTTACCTGAGATTTGAGAAGGTTTTGTAAGTTCAGGTCAATTGCTTGGGGGGTGATTGTAACCAAAGTACACATTAGGTTGATCTATATGGCCATAAGTGTTAGATGGACATCAAATAAGCACATTATATGCCTTAGAGGATGCAATAGAATCCAAATAATACCACCATTATCCACGTATATCACTGTAACGATGCTCTTAGTCAGAATAGTGGCTGTGGTTAGTCATAAATTAAAATAAAGTGCGTTATTTACAAGAACGAAATCCCCATTTCATGTTCGGACTGCGGTTGATCGAGTAGTTAACTTCTTACCCGCTCACGCGAAACGTTTAGTGCGAAGATAAAAATAATCCTTGCACGCAGTCTAATATGCCGTAAATCAGTGTGAAAAAATTACAGGCCCTTTAACCAGAATTTAACATGGCTTTTTTAATTTGCTTCTGTATCGTACATTTCTTGATAAGGTTTGCATCGTACAAAATTTTTGACTTATTTTATGAGACTTTTTTTTCATTTCCCATTTTCTCAGCTTTATAAGGTCATGTCTTTTGATTACCTTTAAATTTTTAGAATTTGATTTGCTAATTCGATAGTAGTTCACTCGCAAAATAGGCTTTTGTCGCCATTTCTTTCCAAACTGCAGGAGGTTGAATTTCCAACCCTAACGCTCGTACTGGTATTTTCTTTCTTACTTTCTCTCTATAAACGCAAATTGAATTTTATATGAGTAGTTTCGAAAGGATTTTTCACACTCTTTCATCCTATTAAATTCACTTTTTAAAATTTTTAAATTTTTATCAACAATTTACTAAGTGAAATGTATATTTGACTGGTTTTGCCATTTGGGCATATTTGCTTTTTGAAACGTAATTTCAAAAGAAAGCTCGGTTTTTTCAAAACAAATTTCTGTTGGCCTTTTATAATTCGTGGTTTTACTTTGAAATTTAATTAATTGAAATGTATTAAAGGCTCCTTAGCTCATAATTCAATTAGTCTATTTGCAGTTCAAATCAATTCAGTTGAGACTGACTGTTAAATTTGAATTTACTTTCCAACACGAGCTAGTAAATTTACTTGACAAATAAGAGAAGGTATCTGCTTCGTGGTACTTATTCAAGTTACAATGTGGAAACTTCTTGAAGTCCAGGAAATGACGTGCAGTTAGAACAAGTAATTAAATTAAAATTTACTAGCAATCTCATCTCGCATTACTCCTATTCCACGACATTCTAACGGTATATATAATCTCTAAAGTAAATTTGAAAAATAATTTGCACAAACGTTGTTGGACCATTTTTTTAGTAAATTAAAAATAATTATATTGCTGGGTAGCATAACTAATTATATTTTTCAAAGATGTTGCAAGTTACACAAACAGAATAATTAATTATAATGTTAATAAATATAATTCTTTCAAAGGTAATTTGAATAGAGAGTAATCTGAATTGACATTTACTATAAGGTCTTGGTTAGAGCGACCCATGACAATGGCTCTTTGAAATAGCTGAGGTCTTCAAAACACCATTCAATTTAATACTTGAACGGGATAACATTAAAGGGACATAAAATCGCAGTGTCCTGGAGAAATGGATGCTGACGATAGCCACTGATAGTCAGTTCAGAGTCGGATTACATGTACTAGGAAGTCAGGTGGAACCGTGGAGCTTGCGGTAATTATGTGAGGTACATTAGACTAGCCAACGATCTTCCTGTGCATGTGTGATAATTACTTGACTACAAGTATATGTGTAGGTCTTTCTCCAATATAATGAAAATGTATATCTCTCCTTGCAATTTCATTTTTTATAACATCAGATTTTAAGACGCTTAGATCCTACACCTCGAAAAATTTTATAGTAATCTAAAATATCGAAGAAAATATAGACTTCTATTAATTCTAATGGATTCAGAAAAAAATTATTCATATTACAATAACAATATTACAATAACTTATTTTTTGTTTCTTCATTTTCAGGTAAAAATATTAATTTCTATTAAATCTTAATGTTGACTGAATTAATTTGAAGATTGAGTGGTTCAATATTTGAAAATAGTTTAATGCTTTTTATTTTTTTGTAAAATTGCTTTTATTTATCTGCTTCTTCATTTCCATAAAAATCATTGATGTGTGTCAGATTTTTTTGCAACAGTTTTGATAAAAATATTTTGCTTTACGAAATATAAATAAAATGAAATCTAAATGGTCCCCAGGGTAACAATTATTAAATGCTCGAGATGTTGAAGGCTTAGAGCCTCAGGACATCATTACCGTAGATGCGCTTCTTCCCAGCATCCCTCTTATAATATTTCCGCCTCTCAGACGTCCCCATCTCCGCTCACCTCATCTCCCACATGATTGGTCCTTAATATAATAATTTATTTTATCTTTCACCCTCTAATTAATCTTTTCCCTGAAGCGAGAAGTACCGCCAATTAAAGAAAATATTTTCTACTCTGCTTTATGATCTCGTGTTTGCATAGCTTGTCTGCAACGTGTACAAAAACTGCCCTCAGTTACTTCCGTTTAATTTAAAACAGATGTAGTGGATTTGTAATGTAGTGGAAAATTCTCTTATAGAATTTGGAATATTATTTTTAAACTACTATTTAATTTATTTTAAAAACCATTCGTAATATTTGACTTGGAAATAAATTAAAGAAAATGTATTTGAAGGATGTAAAAGGAATTCATGATTTTATTGAAAACATATCTTTTCAAGAAACCATTTCTACTGAAAGTACTAAATAATCTATGGACTGAAGATTATGGTAGTCCAGCTAAAGCTATTGTGTAGGCCCGAGTGTCTCTTCCCTCCGATCATAGATGTAAGCCCTCAGTGGCAATATACCCTCATGTCCGATATAACCTCGAGAGTTTATAGGGTGTCAAACGTTCCTGTAAACCAATATGCTTTCAAACTCCGATAGTAAAGTTGATTGTTGTCATTCCAGACTTCTCGAAATTTATTATCTCGAGTGTTTTATTTACTAACTTTATAAAAATTTTAAGTTAGTAACTATACAATTTGTGTTCATGTGCAAATTAAATTTATTTTTAAAGCTTATTGAGCTTTATAATTTACGAACTTCATGTTTTAGTATAATATTTATTGGTAAACTTGCAGTTTGAGTGATCACTTCTAATTAAAATCCTTAGAAAGAATAAATCAAGATTCGCCCTAACGAATCACCGCCAAGTAACAAAAAAATGCTACTGAGAATCCTTATCTCGAATATTCGTGGATATACAATGTTCTTTGGATTGTTGCCGCAATTCTTGATCGATTTTGATAAAATTTAAACGCCAACTGACCGTGCTAAAAATGTTTTCACCCTATTTAAAAGTCCGTAGCTTCAAAATTATAAAACTTTTACTCATGGAGTAAAAAATTAGCATTCCAAATTTTTCCCCCTGCTACAGCCTATTCTTTCTGGCTGACTTGCATGAAAATTCGATGGCATATGCGTACCGTCATATTCTTGATCCATTTTCAAGGATTTTTTGACATCTTTTCAAATAACAATCAACATCTCTGTAAATAATGAATATATTGAAAAATCCTTGAAAATGAATTGAGATTATGACATTGCGCATAAATTTTAAGTTCTAATTCTTTTCAGTTGGCATGAGTGAAAGTTTTATAATTTTGAAGCTACTGACTTCTAATTGACAAAATAAATTAATGTCATCATTCTTTACATATATTTTACAAGAAGTTTTAATCCTTCAAGTAATTTCAGAAATTTTAAATATTTTATTCAAAAAATTTAAATGTCAAATCTTTGCTCACAGCTACAGCCTACTTCTCTAAATCTGAATCAGTCAAAATTTTCACTGATTTCATTCAGTGACCCATTTTTAGCTAATTCATCAGTGAATTTTGAATTTTGACTGAATTTCAGTGAAATTGACTGAAATTCAGTCAAAATTCACTGATGAATTAGCTAGAAATGGGTCACTGAATGAAATCAGTGAAAGTTTTGACTGATTCAGATTTAGAGAGTAGTCTATTGGACCGATTTGCATGAAAGTTGGACAGTGTATGGGCAATGTCATAATCTTCATTCATTTTTAAGGATTTTTCAATATATCCATCATTTACAGAGATATTTACGATTTTATAAAAAATGGAAGAAAAGATTTTCACAAAATATTTAATATCTCTATAAATAATGAATATAGTGAAAAATTCTTAAAAATCAATCGATAATATGTCGTTGCATATATACCATCCAATTTTCATGCAAATCGGTCAAATAGATAGGCTGTAGAAGTGAGCAGAGGTTTGAAATGCTAATTTTTTACTGTTTCCATAAAGTCTTACAATGTTGAAGTTATAGACTTCCAACTTACAGAATAAATTAATGGCATCATTTTTTAAATATAATTTACAGTAAATTTTAATCTGTCAAATAGTTTTTGAAATTTAAATATCTTATTCAAAAAATTAGATTTTTAAGTATTTTCTCATTGCTAAAGCCTAGTCTATTCGACCGATTTGTATGAAAATTCAGTTGGTGTATCTGCAAGAACATATTCTTAATTCGGTATTAAGGATTTTTCAATATATTCAGTATTTAAAGAGTTATTAAAAATTTTATAAAAAATGAAAACAATGGACAAAATTCATTATCTCTGTAAATAATGAACATATTGAAAAATCCTAAAAAATGAATCGAGAATATGATGTGTATATACCGTCCAATTTTCATGTATGCAAATCGGTTCAATAGATTTGGCTCTCGAGATGAGCAAAGTTAAAAAAATTATAATTTTTCAATTTTGATAACCGATTAACATTTAATTATTATTAACATTTAATAATAATTAAACATATTAAACATATTAACATTTAATTATTATTAAATTATTATTAATTATTATTAACAGATACAAAAAATTGTGAAAACCCAACAAAAACAGGGCACGTGCAAAAAGCTGGCCAAGTTCAAAAAACATTCGTACATTATAATTCGTGAGATAAAAAATAGTTTGCCAAGTGAAATATAAAACTTTTCTAAAATAAAGAAAAATGATAAAATAAAATCTCCTACTGGAAGAAAAAAATTAATTTAAATAAATATATTGAAAAATATTTTAACTTGGCAGGATTTTTGACAATAAATTATTAATCAATCGTACAAGGATCGTTGCCAAAAAGTTGTGAAATCTAAGTCCCGACAGTTTTACACATTTCTATTATTTAATAAATTGTTTTGAATACCACTAGAATAAATTGCTTACATCGAAGTAGATTTTGGTAAAGTTTCAAAATTTTAGGTCCTTTGATTTATAAATGGGAAATTAAAATATAGTCAAAATGTCCACTCGATAACCTGTCCCTATGTACAGATTCACAAACTAAAATAGAAAAATAATGACAACAAAATTTAATAAATGATTGATACTTATACGAGTCATTTACTATTGAGTTAAAAAATCTAAAAATTATGAATAGAGATAAATATTTTAGATTTGAAGGTGTTTATATGTGTTTAGAAGCCTGTCCCTGAAGTTTCATGTAAACTCGGTAACCCTCATATTTTAGGTTAGATCTCGAAAAAAATAACTTAAAAAAATCTTGCAAAATCTGAAGGTATCAAAATGTTGGAAACAGTTGAAAACTATTTGTCATTTGTTTGCAACATTTTATGCATAATTTTTTGCAAAGTGACTACCCATAGTTCATTATGCATAGATTATGCACAATTTTTCCACCTGGGATATAAGCATAAGCATGTTCATTGTTCGCAAATTAACAAAATGTCAACAAATTTTGCATTGTACGAATTAGAATGTCAACTCAGTAATTAATTTTTAAATAATTTTAATAAAATAAAAATGTAATAGAAAATCTGCAAAAATAGTCAAATAGAGCGCGAAAAAATAAATTTTTATAGATTTTTAAAAATTTTTTATCTCTACTCTACATATTTTAACAATAATTTGAAAATTTATTTTTTGCTTTTATTGCATTCCACTGGGTAACCTTTCCAACGTGTAAATTATTTATCATCACTACAAAAATGATACTTGATCTCTCAAATTAGTATTTTCTTCCTATTTTGTATTAGAAATAATGTACAAAAATTTTTTTCTGTACAGTTTGTTTTTTCAAAAAATAGATTTTGCAAATTTCACGACTTTTTGGCAACGACCCACAGAGTTACTTTTTTAAAAATTTTCAATATATATTTATTGAAATTAAATCCTGCCAAGTTAAAATTTTTCAAAAATATGTTTATTGAAATTAAGTTTTTTCCATCCATTAGGAGCTTTTAGTTTATAATTTTCCTTTATTTAAAAAAAGTTGTATATTTCACTTTCCAAACAATTTTTTATCTCACGAATTGTAATGTATGAATTTTTTTTAACTTGGCCATTTTTTTTGCATGTGCCATGTTTTTGTTTGTTCTTCTATTCTATATATATAGAAATAATACAAAATTAAATAATATTTGATAGAAAGTGTCCTAAAAAATTTGGAATATCAAGATTATTTGCAATTAAGAATCATTCAGAGTTAATGAATGAGAATCACCTTCTGGTGAAATTTCAGTAATTAATTTCACCATGGAATCCCGTCAACCCTCAACCCTTTAGCAAGCGAACTCGTACAAAAGTTTTACACCCTCTGCTTTCTCCTCCTTCAGTCACACCGTTGGCTGATGGAATAAAAGCCTTAGGTTTTCGGTCACGAACCTTAATTGAGAAAAACGATTTAATTTCTCGGGAATCCGTAATATCAAGGGTGATGCCGAGCGCGATCACGAGCGTTTTCGAACTGGATGGAGACTTTTATCCGAGATGCGAGGCAAGAGGGAGAGTCTCATCAAATATGAATGGCTGGAAAAGAATGGCGAATGGGGTAAAGAGAAGCGCGAAGGACATAAAATATTTCCTGGTCCGCGAGTGCATCGCGTTCTACTCAGAGGTCCCGCAACGGAGGAAAACTTTAAGATGGGTATCAAAGTCTTGAGAAATTCTTAACCCAACCCTCACTCATGATAGAAAGAGTAGTCTCGACGAAGCTGTCCGAGAAGTTGGCACCTGCGTGATAAAGGTGAGTGCTGTGCTACTTCGATAGTATTGCTATTTCGTACTTTTTCTTTTCAGCTTGGAAGTGAGTCGACGATTTCTTGACAAAGGTTCCATTTTTAGTCCCCCGTAGCTTTGCCTTCAGGTGTGCCCATCTGACATTACCAGAACCATTACTCAAAAAGCACTTCCGATTGCGAAACCACGCCTTAATCTTGGTTTTTCACATCGTATATATTCAAATGATGTTCGTTTTTCTTTCAAAACATTTAACAAAAAGAATATCAACCATTTTTTAAATCGAATTTAGAGTTATTTTTTAAAATAACCAGGTTCTTTAAAGCAGGGTGTCTAGCGTCCTGAAAATCTTTAAAAACTTGGAAAAGTCCTTGAATTTCTTTACCTGGAAAAACGTGAAAAAGTTCTTGAATAATTTCACTCCATAGTCCAGGAATTCTCATCACTCTAAATTTGAATGAGTAGTTTTCTTCAAATGATAGGCTTGATACATCAAGTCAGAGAATTCTGGAAAGTTACGGAATTTAAAAATGGTCAGGGAAAATCAGGGAAAAGTCAGGGAATTTTTTTGATTTAACGAATTATAATTATATCTCAATAGTTACAATTATAATGTAACAATTGTTCTAAATATATTTATTCTTATTTATATAATTCTATTATATCTCCTATTCCCCTTTTTACCCCCTTCCCCCCTTTATTCTGTAAATCTCCTAAAATCACTTTTTTATTGTTTTATTCCTTTTCCTCCCTTTTTTCCCTTTTTATGTTCCAATTTCCGAATAATTTTCCAAGAATTATGAGAAATAGAAAATTGTGACATTCAAAAACTCTTTTAATGTTTTCCCAAATATCCCATAAAATTTTCAAAATCTACGAAAGTCTCTTAAAATCTTTTAAAGTTCTCCAGAATCATTAAAATTGATTTAAAAACCTTGAAAATTCTCCAAAATATTTAGACTCTTCTAGAATCTTCTGGGATCTCCTACAATAATCTTATAAAATAATATCCCAAAACTTTTCAACATTCTACAACATATACTAGACTCCTCCAGAATCTTCTAAAATGTTCTGAATACTTCCATAACCTTCTAGAATTTTCTACAGAATCATTTAAAATCCTCCAAAGTCTACAAAAGATTACCGAAATTCTCTTAAATTCTTTAGAATCTTCAAAACTTACCTGAAATCTGTAAAAATTCTCCAAACTATTCGTTTATTCAAACTATTCTCAAAACTATTGTTTTAAAATCTACAATCATTTCGATCCTTCTGGATCCTTCCATAATCTTTTAGAACCTTCTGGATTCTAAATAAATAATTTCCATGATCTTCTAAAATCTTCTAGAATCGTCAAGAATATTCTGAAATGTACCTGAAGTTTTGAACGATCAAATGAACGAATTTTTTTTCTTAACTCAAATTTATCTTGAAATATCGTCCAATCTAGAAAATAAAGAGAAACTTCATAAGCTTCTTTATCATTACAATAGTTTCTATATTAATAAACCAATATTTTAGAACAAATAGAACAATCAAAATTTCGTTCATTTGGACGTTCAGGACTTCAAGCACGTTATTCTGAAGTATATTAGAATTTCCAGAATTCTGCAGAGTCCTTTAGAACCCCCTAAAGTCTTTAAAGGACTAATACCTTGAAGAATATTCTAGACTGTTTTCAGAATCTTCCTAAAATTTTTTAGACTTTTTGAGTTTTCAAAAAAAAGTCTGGAAGAGATTAGAAGATTTTAGAATTTTATGGAAGATTTTGGAAGAACCGAGAAGTCTCTGGAGGATTCTAAATTACTCAAATATCTAGGTTATAGAGAATTTTTTTGGATTTCAAAAAACTAAATGAATCTATAAGTTTATGGAAAATGAAAAATATTCTAGAAGATTTTAAAAGTTTGTTGAAAAGTCCAGAAGTCATGAAGGATTTTAGAAAATTCTAGAGCTTTAAAAAGATTCTCCTCTTTTTCCCTTTTTCCCCTATTATCCTCCCAATCTCCTAAAATCACTTTTTTTTGGGTTTCCTTCCTTTTTCCCCTTTTTATGTTCAAAGTTCCAAATAATTTTCCAACAATTATGAAAAATAGAAACTTGGGACATTTAAAAACTCTTTTAATGTTTTCTTAAATTTCCAATAATTTCCAAATCAAAATCTACGAGTCTTCTAAAATCTCTTAAAATACCCCAAAACCTTTAAAATTGATTAAAATGCTTGAAAATTCTCCAAAATATTTTAGACTATTCTAGAATCCTCTGGGTTATCCTACAATAATCTTATAAAATAATATTCCAAAATTCTTCAATATGCAACAACATATACCAAACTCTTCAAGAACCTTCTGAAATTTTCTGAATACACCCGTAACCTTGTAGAATTTTCAACAGAATCTTTTACAACCCTCTAAAGTCTACAAAAGATTACCGAAACTCTCTCAAATTCTTTAGAATCTTCAAAACTTATCTGAATTCTGTAAAAATTCTCCAAAATATTCTAGACTGTTTTAAAATCTACAATGATTTCGATTCTTCTGGATTCTTCCATAATATTTTAGAATCTTCTAGATTAAAAAAAAATCGACTAATTTTTAATGAACTGTGTCAACAGCTTTAAAAGTTCAAATACTTATAACTTTGTCAAAAAAATTGTTTCATCAATTCGGTCAAATACGATCAAAAACGTATTTAAATACGTTCTTAAATATCCTTTAAAAACAAAATATTTCGTCCGGATAAGATTCTGTGACTTAAACATGCACAGCCTGTCCGATTTGAAATGAATTCGGCCTCTTGAAATATCATTCAATCTACAAAATAAAGAGAAATACCGCGGGCTTCTTAATCATTACATTATTTTATACAATAACAAACAAATATTTTAGAATAAATTTGAGTTTAAAATGAAATCAAATAAAAATTTCGTTTATTTAAACGTTCAGAACTTCAAACACATTATTCTGAAATGCATTAGAATTTCTAGCATTCTGCAGAATCCTTTAGAACCCTTTTAAATCTACAAAAGACTAACAATTTTGAAGAATCTTCTAGACTGTTTTCAGAATTTTCCTAAAATTCTCCAGACTTTTTGAGTCTTCAAAATAAAAAAAAGTACAGAAGAGACTAGAAGATTTTAGAACATTACGGAAGATTTTGGAAAAATCAGGAAGTCTCTGGGAGATTCTGAAACACTCAAAAATCTCGATTGCAGAGAATTTTTTGAGATTTCAAAAGATTTAATGAATCTATAAGTTTACGGGAAATTAAAAATATTTTAGAAGATTTTAATTTGAAAAGTCCAGAAGTCATGAAGGATTTTAGAAAATTCTAGAACATTCCAAAGCTTTTGATAGTTTAGAAATTTGAGGAGTGTTTTATTAGATTCTGGACAGAAATCTAATATTTTAGAGGATTTTTTAAGATTCTGGAAAACTGCAGCTTCCTCGATATTTTTAAAAGAAAAAAACTTCCCTCCTTTTTTTAAAATGCCTTTTTTCGAAAAGCAAATCCCCTATTTTCCCTAAAATTGAACTGCTGAACCACTGTGATTCCTGTATTATATAATTATAATGTCAATTATAACGGTAAATAACGGTAAGGGAAAATGAAAAATTGGTCAGGGAAAGTCAGGGAATTTTGAAATTGGAATTTTGTAGAAAACGGGAATGAAATTAAGAGAAGTCAATTGCTTTAGTAAGATTTTTGTTATTTAGGAGAAATCAAATTGGAGAATCAAAATTAGGAGAAATCAATTGCTTCAGTAAGATTTTTGTAGAAAACTACATAATGACTAAGTAAGGCTTACTAATAAATTAATTTAGTTAGTTTACTAAATTAATTTGTAGTTTTTTACTGAAAAATAGTAATTTTTTATTAATGATTAGTAGAAGCGCTCACTAAAGCAATTGATAAACGACTTATTAATAGAAAACTACTAATTCTTATCAGAGAGTATTTCCTTAAAAAAATAGTTTTTTGAGCTTATACAGATAAATACAGATAGCTTAACTCAAGAATTTCATAAATCATATAATAGACATTTTATACGGTTCATTTAGTTGTATGAATTATTTCTATTGTACAGGTTCAAGAAAAAAGATTTTTGCCATGAAAATTTATGGTAATAATTAAAAAATAATGCCTGGAAAAATTTATTTTTTACCTGGGTAACCTGGAAAAGTCCTAGAATTTTTTTAAGGAGAAACGCTAGACATCCTGTTAATGAAACCAATTTGGGGGAAACTTTGTCGGCGAAACTTTCCTATTGAGAAACGCTTCAATCTTGGTTTTTATTTAAGTAATGTTCGCTTTTCTTTCAAAACATTAAAAAAATTGAGTATCAATCATTTTTCGAATTGAATTCAGAGTTATTTTTGAAAATAACTGCGTCTCTAACTCTCCTAACACCAATTTTTCGGCACTTTCTACTTGGGAGACTGTTTTTCGAATTTGTTTAGAAGTCATTTTGTAGAGTTGTGAAAAAGAAAAAAACCTGTATTTTCCATATTGTATTTATACAGAAAAATCTCTGGCAGGAAGAGTTAATCGGTCGGAACTTTCGAGGAACTACTGAACATCACTAGGATAATAATTAAAAGTTTTGTAATCGGTCAATCAGATTCGTAAATATTTCAAAGACTACAATAATTTATTAGTAACTTTTTAAGTAACTTTTATTTTTTTTTAAATAATTTATTAGTAACTTTTTTAAAGTTACTCTTCAAAATTTCTGTATAAAATTGTATCTGATATAGTTTGTAAGAACTCGATATAACAATTTAGAATCATAGAATTTTGGTTTCTAAAATTGAAAGAATATTTGAGTATAAAATGTGATTTAGGGGGGTGAACGGTATAAAGGCTGCGAATTGTATTTACCATTCAAAGAGGAACAAGGAGATAAAAAGAGAAGAACGAAAAAAACTGAGAAAGCATTATGCACTGGAACATTTCCCAAGGGATAGGTTGGAAGCTTGAGAGTGCTAGACTCTTTACTCACGGATTGATACGCAATTCCCATCCAGTTTAGCCTGCATTGAGGGATCATTGTGCAAAATTGCTCTCGATTTCGTATAAACTCGATAATGGTTCCGGAGAACGATATGACTAAAATGGTGAATCTACCATCTGCCGGTGAAAGGATAAAGCAGGGATATAAAAAAAGATGAATATATTTGTCTTCGTTGCTTATTCTTCGGAAAAATCACAAAAAAAGATGAACGGAGAGATCTTTCTTTGAAGGTCAGTTTATTTAGAATACGAAATGTGAAAGTTCATGAGAAGGGGTGAAAGAAATGCCAGATCGAAAGTTCTAAATTATTTAAAACAAATTTATGAATGAAAAACACTTTCTGCCATTAAGGTTATGCGATACATAATGATGTCTCGAATTAACGACCGATTTTTTATTTATATTCAACGGGTTTATTAAGAGAGAAATGCAAATATAATGCTGAAATTTTGGTAAATAATAAAGAATATATTTAGGCATCGATTCCTGGTGCATTTCAGTTTTTATTCGAAAAAAAAACTTTTCATAAATAATTTTTTTTCAAAATAAAAATTAAAACGCACCAAACATCGATTCCTTGATATATTCCTTATTATTTCCTTAAATTTCAGCATTATATTAGCATTTCTCTCTTTATAAACCCACTGAATAAAAATAAAAAATCGGTCGTTAATTCGAGACATCATTATATATAAAATACTCTTAAGCAAAGAATTTTTTTCTCCAATGAATTATACTTATATTTTAAAATCATTTGCAATAATTTGATTCTGTATGTTAATTCGAGCATTTCACTTGACATACTTGAAAATAAATAGTGTCAGTTTTAAAATGACAAATAAAAAATGAGCTCCAGTTTCAAGAATAAAATTCTATATATAATTTTAAACCTTTGCTCTAGTTTCCGACCTGCTCTTCGTAACATTTGTCATTCTATCCACCCACATAAATCAATAATTGTTTTACATTATGGAAAACCTTTATTGTTCTAGGAAATAAGAGACTGTGTACAAAAGTTATATATAAAATTGATTTTCTTACACAATTTGAATATGAAATGTTATGCACAAAAATCTATTAAGCAAATTGAATTTAGGTAAATTGTTTTATCAAGACAATTCGTTTTATTACATTTCAGTAGAAAATGTAATTATAGTAAGGCATTAACAGACTCCATCAAAATGGTTATTCATTATAAAAAATCACGTTTATAAAAAATTTCCGTTACTAAAGTAAAAATAATTATAGTCTCACTTAAAAATTCTCATTTATAAATATTTTTTCAAAAAATATTAAAGAAAAAAAGTTTCAGCATCTAAAATTGAACGTAACTGCGGTTTGCAGCTATTAAAAAAAACGAAGCATCGAAAACACGATTCTGAAAATTTCGTCCCTCTAGATCCATCGGAACCCCCTCCATCAAAATGGTTAATCATTATAAGAAATTATGTTTATTAAAAATTTCCGTTACTAAAGTAAAAGTAATTATAATCTCACTTAAAAATTCTCATTTATAAATATTTTTTCTTCAAGAAATATTAAAGAAAAAAAGCTTCAGTATCTAAAATTGAACGTAACTGCAGTTTGCAACGATTAGAAAAAACGAAGCATCTAAAACACGATTTGAAAAAAACAAGCGAGACCCAGAAATTAACGACGAAAATTGGTCAATTTCAATGAAAGCAAGTATTTCTGAAAGTTTCGTCCCCCTAGATCCCCTTTTCCACCCTTAATACTTATAGCATTCCTGGAAAATACCTAAAATTCGAGACCATCACGAATTTTTCGATGCAAAGTAGTTTCAATTGACAAGTGGAAAGCCATATAAAAGTTTCAGCCCCCTATTTAAAAAATTCCGGGAAACTACCCAAAATTCGAAACTACGAATTTTTCTATGCAAAGTAGTTTTAATTTAAAACTAAAAGGTCATATAAAATTTTCATCCTTCTAGAACTTTCGGATCTGACTCATTTTCAGCCCCTAACACTTAAAAAATTCAGAAATTCTACCCAAAATCTCAAACCAAGAATTTTTCGAATCAAAGAAGTTTCAATTGATAAAAAAAAGACATAAAATTGTCATCCCAATAAAACTTTTAGATCTCGCTCCTTTTTCGCCCTTAATACTCAAAAAATTCCTGAAAACTACCCAAAATTTGAGATCTTTTAATTTGAAACTACTCTGCATTGAAAAATTCGTGGTCTCGAATTTTGGATAGCTTCTAGGAATTTTTTAAGTATTAGGGGTGAAAAAAGGTTGAAATCCGAGGCGTTTAGGGTGCTGAAAATTTTATATGTCTTTCTTCTGATCAATTGAAGCTTCTTTGAATCGAAAAATTCGTGGTTTCGAATCTAGAGGGCTGAAAATTTTATATGGCGGTTCTTCCTGTCAATTGAAACTACTTTGCATCCAAAAATTCGTGGTCTGGGATTTTTGTTAGTTTCCAGGAATTTCTTAAGTATTGGGGATAGAAAGGGGGTGAGATATGAAAATTCTTGGGAAATGAAAATTTCATGCCTTTCTTTTTAACAATTGAAACTTCTTTGAATCGAAAAATTCGTGGTCTGGGATTTTGAGTAGATTCCATGAATTTTTTAAATCTTAGGAGCTGAAAAGGATGAGATCCGTAAAAAGAAAAATAATAAAATAAAATAAAATACAATTTTTTATAGCCTTGCCGATTTTAACTAAAACTACTCTGCATCGAAAAATTCGTAGTCTTGAATTTTGAGTCGATTCCAGGAATTTTTTAAGTATTTTTTTTAAAGCGAAATCTGAAACATTAAGGGGGCTGCTAATTTTTCTATGGCCTTTTCGTTTTAAATTGAAACTACTCTGTATCGAAAAATTCGTGGTTTCGAATTTAGTGTAGTTTCCAGGAATTTTTTAAGTATTAGGGTTGGAAAAGGGATGAGATCCAAGGAGTTCAGGGGGCTGAAAATTTTATTTGGCTTTCTTCTTGTCAATTGAAACTATTTTGCATCGAAAAATTCCTGATATTGAATTTTGGGTAGTTTCCAGAAATTTTTTAAGTATTAGAGGTGAAAAAAGGGTGATATTTGAAAGTTTTAGAGGGATGACAATTTTATGTCTTTTTTTTTATCAATTGAAATTTCTTTGAATCGCAAAAATTGTGGTTTGGGATTTTGGGTAGATTTCATGAATTTTTTAAGTCTTACGGGCTGAAAAAGGATGAGATCCAAAAGTTCTAGAGAGATGAAAATTTTATATGGCCTTTTCGTTTTAAATTGAAACTACTCTGCATAGAAAAATTCGTGGTCTCGAATTTTGAGTAGATTCCAGGAATTTTTGAAATATTAGGGGTCGAAAAGC
The DNA here is from genome assembly GCA_037177015.1 of Euceroptres primus. NCBI lineage: Eukaryota > Metazoa > Arthropoda > Insecta > Hymenoptera > Figitidae > Euceroptres > Euceroptres primus. Next base: position 22,191 of record JBAGKK010515781.1, read on the forward strand.
GGTGAGATCTGAAATTTTTAGGTTGATAACAATTTTATGTCTTTCTCTTTATCAATGAAAACTTCTTTGAATCGAAAAAATCGTGGTTTGGGATTTTGAGTAGATCCCATGAATTTTAAAATTCTTACGGGCTGAAAAAGGGTGAGATCTAAAAGTTCTAGAGGTATGAAAATTTTATATGGTCCTTTCGTTTTAAATTGAAACTACTCTGTATCGAAAAATTTATGGTCTCGAATTTTGTGTAGTTTCCAGGAATTTTTTAAGTCTTAGAGGCTGAAAAAGAGTGAGATCCGAAAGTTCTAGAGAGATGAAAATTTTATATGGCCTTTTCGTTTTAAATTAAAACTACGTTGCATCGAAAAATACGTGGGTTCGAATTTTGAGTAGTTTCCAGGAATTTTTTAATTATTAGGGGTGATAAAGGGGTGAGATCCGTGGCGTTTAGGGGTCTGAAAATTTTATATGGCTTTCTTCTTGTCAATTGAAACTACTTTGCATCACAAAATTCGTGGTCTCGAATTTTGGATAGTTTCCAGGAATTCTTTAAGTATTATGGGTGGAAAAGGGGTGAGTTCCGAGGGATCTGGAGGGATGAAACTTTCAAAAATACTTTCTTTCATTAAGATTGACCATTTTCCTTCGACAATTTTTTAGTCTCGCTTGTTTTATCCAAATCGTATTTTCGATGCTTCATTTGTTTTAATCGTGGCAAACTGCAGTTACGTAAAATTGTTAGATATTTTCGTAGGATGCTGATTGTATTCTAAAGTTCTGAATGAATTTTATCGTATTTAGCACTGCAAGCTTAGGTCTTCCATCATGCTGAATAAATTTTAATTAAAGTTTGATAATAATATTTGCTTTGTGAATATTTAACAGAGGATTTCGTAGCAAATTTGTACTTACGAAACTAAATTCCATGACCTTTAGTAGCCAAAGGGTAAGGGCGAGGTTTAGTATGACGATGATCATCAATCCTACTACAAGAGAGTAGAGACACCGTTTTCTCCAACCATAAACGCCTAACCTAAATCCATTGCAAGAAGGAGACTGATCTTCGTCGTGAGAGGCTGTTCTCGAAGATGGTCCAGGAGTCTGTCGCCCTCCAGATTGCCGTGGTATACTGTTTGTATTTCCGGGATCATCAGACCAATTTGCCTGACCTCGAGTTATCCTGCAACCATGCAAAATACAAAAGAATTTGAATTTCAATAATCAAACAGAAAATTGAATTTTATTAAAATAATGAAAACCGGAAATATAAATTGCAGGGATCACAGTTAGTCCCGTATTCCTCCTTATTCCCTATTTTTGCCCTATTTTTCTCAAAACCCTCTTAATACCCTACTACATTTGAGAATTTTCTCCGTTTTTCCTCTTTATTTTATTCGAAGTTCCAATTAATTTCCAAAGAATTATAATAAATAAAAACTTATGACATTCAAAAACGTGTGCCACATTATTCAAACCTTAAAGATTTCAGAGTCTTCTAAAATCTTTTAGAAACTTCAAAACTTTTCTCAAATTTTCTAAAATATTTTAAACTGACTCTAAATCGTTCGGATTCTTTAAATGTCTTCTAAAATTTTCCATAATTAAGTCTAAACTCTTGCATAACCGTCTAATATTTTCTAGATTTTCTAGAATCTTTTTTTCTGGGTCCTCCTATAATCTTATAAAATCTTAAAGAATTTTCCAAAATTCTTTAAAATATTGAAAAATATACTAGACTGTTCCAGAATCTTCTAGAATCCTCCAGAATTCATTAACGGTCAGAATTGTGGGTCCAACTGTTTTTGATGATTGCTTAAGTTCTCTTAATTTTAATTATGTCATAGATAAATTTTGTTCTGTTGAATAAGTTAAAATCTATCAAAATTCTGTAAAAAATGAGCCCAAGATAAAGTCATTTTATCAATTTCTTTGGAAGATATTTCAGAAATAATGCAAATTTCAATCTTTTCTTAAATCGTAAATAACGTCTAAAATAAAAAACATTTTTCAATGTTTTAGGGCTCATATAAAAAAAAATTGCTATAGAACCGAATCATCTTATTTTTATTATTGTTCAGTTCTTTTTTCGTGCATGATGCAAGATTTTAAAGTTGGAAAATATTTAACCTTTTTTCTGCTGGGAGAAATATTTTTGTAAAATATATGAAATAAGTAGTCATAAAGTTTCTACCAAATTTATATAAAATATATTTATTTGAGTTTTATTGTAATTTTCCTATAGATGAGATATTTTCGAATTTTTACATTTTTGCAATCAAACAATAGCATAATAACAGTAATAAGTTGGTGGAATTTTACATTTAGAAATTTACGTTAAAAATAAGCCCAAGAATGTTGAAAAACGTTTATTATTTCATGTGTTATTTAAAATTGAAGAGAACATTTAAATTTTCACTATTTTTGAAACATCTTCTTAAAAAATTGACAAAATGACTTCATCTTGGGCTCATTTGTTAGATAATTTTGATAGCTTTCAACCTATTTAAGAGAAACAATTTTATGTATGTATTCTAAATTCCAAAAAATTCTGCAGAATCTTTTAGGATGCTCTATCTGTAAAAGACTCCCATAATTCTCTAGAATCTTCTAGAAACTTTTCAAAATCTTCCTAAAATTCTCTAGACTTTTCGAAACTCTAAAAAAATCTTTCAAAATCTTCCTAAAATTCTCTAGACTTTTCGAAACTCTTAAAAAAATTCTGAAAGAGACTAGAAGACATTAAAAGTTTAGGGTAGAATTCAAAAGATTTTTGTGGATTCTAAACGATTCTGAAATAGTCTAGAAACATTTTGGAAAACGATAATAGGTTTTGGGGTGTTTTTAAAGATTTTAGAAGATTTTTAAAATGCTGAAAAGTTTGGATATCTCTGAAAAAGTGTTGAAAAATCCTGTGAAATTTCTGAAGATTCTAAACAATGCTGGAAAGATTTAGATCTTAGAAGATTCTCGAAAAATCAAGAAGTCTCTGGAAGATTCTAAAACATTATAAAAAATCTTGAAGATTCTAGCGGATTTTGAAAGATTTTAGAAGATTTAACGAATTTACAACTAGGTACATGGAAAATTAAAGATATTCTAGAAAATTCTAGAAGATTGCTGAAAAATCCAGAAGATTTCATGAAAGAAAAAAAATCGAAAGAGTTACAAAGGTTCTGAAAGTCTAGTTTGTGGAGTATTTCATTAAATTCCTGATAGGTATGTAGGTTCTGATTTAAAATTTAAGATTCTGGTGAATTTTAGCAGACACATTTCGGGAATTTCATTTCTTGAAAATCCTGGTCAGCAATTCTAGCAGTCGAAAAATTGCATATGTCGTTAATTTTTAGTCGACAAATTTTTTATTCCGTAATATTTGCTGTCAGAATTTCTCTTTTTCCTTAACTTCAACATGTCATTAAAATTATTATTTGGAAATATTATAAAGCCTCTGATAATATTTATATGATTTAATTTCTGGTTTAGTTGCATTCAATATAATTTTATTTGATAATAAAATTTGAGGTTTTTTATGAAAATGTTGTATTTATTAACTTTTATTGGCTTCCTTGGTATTTTTTAAAGAAAAAAATTTACCCTCTTTTCCCCTTTTTTCAAAAAAAAATCCCCTTCTTACCTAAAATTGAACTTCTGAACCGCTGTGATCCATGAAATTAATAATTAAAAAAAGAGGCACAATTTTTATTCTTAAAAAGAACAATGACCTAAGACCGAATACATTTCAAATGATGCAGCCCGGTGGGTGACACGTTCAGGATTGGCTTGCCAATGATATATGTTTTTGTACGTGGAAAATAAAGAGAAACTCATTTTTTAAATTAACATAGCGACATTTTTACCTTTTTTACGAATATTTTAAAATTTTAAGGATAAAATGAGTTTTTTTGGAAATTATACTTTAAAAATATTGCCATTTTTGTAATTTTTGAGATATTAAGGTTTTTTTTGTTTCAGTTCATACAGTTTTTTCACTCTTTCAAAATCCACACAAAAAATTTAAAAACAATAAAAAATGGTGAAGTTATTTCGATTTTTTTTAAACCTTGTCATTTTTTCAATTTTTTTAAATTTCAAGGTTTTTCTTGTTTCAGTTATTTGTCAAGTTTTTTTCACTCTTTCGAAACCGCTGAGAAAAACCAAGAAAGAATAAAAAAATGGTAAAGCTGTTTTGATTTTTTGAAAAAGTAAAACACGAGTTTTTATCAAAACCTTTTTATGCACTTTTCCATAATCTGGACATTTTAATCTGCCCTCTGTAAAAGCACTTTTCGCAGCCATAATAATGATCTAAAACATTAAAAACTCTAAAGTGCAACAGGCACTACCAAATATTAAAAATAGAATTATATTTGATTTTCAACAGAATTATTTCAACCGTTAAGTCGAAACGTAAATAAATACTCTGAAGTAAAAAAAAATCACACGAATTGACGTTGTTTTCCCGCGAAAAAAACTCAGTCCGCCTTGAATATAAATATTACCTATCACTCCTGAAAATTCCAGCAAAAAAAGGTAGCTGTTTCGATAAAATTTCGTGTTTTAATTTATCAAAAACTCAAAATAGCTTAACCATTTTTTATTCTTTCTTGGTTTTTCTCCTCAGTTTCCAAATAAAGAAGAAAACTTGACAATCTGGAACAAGAAATCGAAAAAATTACAAAAATGGCGAGGTTTTGAAAAAAAACTAAATTAATTTTTTTCCCGCGAGAAACCAAAAAATATCAAATGGGAAATTTATGGTAAGTAGAATGTATTAGTACCTCCCTATTATTCCTAAAAATTTCAGAAAAAAAGGTAGGGTTTTTGAGAAAAACTTTAAAAAATTTTTTTCAAAAAATCCAAGTAACTTTACCCCTTTTTATTATTTAACTAATTAAAATTTTTTAATATTTGTTAAAAATGTAAAAATTTCGCTACGTTAATTTTAAAAAAATACGTATTTCCTTATTTTCCACGTGCAAAAACCTATTTTATTGGCAAGCCAATCCTGAACATGACACCTACCGCACAGTAGGGCAAAAAAAGCGTCTGTGGACAAATCAATTTCCAGACTAAACTGTTCATCCGATTTGGCCATTTTCTTTAAAAATAATGTGTATTAAGTTACGTATCGTTACAACGGAGGAAATTTTTGAAAAATTTTCTTAAACATTTTTTATTTAATAAACAAAATGAAAAAAAAATTTTTAACTTTTCAAAAATGCCACTCAGTCAATTAATTTAATAAAACAAAAATCGAAATTGTTATAAACAAATTAGGGAACAAAAGTTATATCTTCCTTATTTGCCACATTTAAATGCACTAAGCCAATATTTTCAGGAGAAAATGGAAATAACTAATGTGTTTTCAGCAGAATCAACTACAAACATCTCAGGGATATTTTATTGCTATGATGATTCGCAGTTAAATAATAATTGTACATTATTTAAACAAATTTAATAAACAAACGCATTGCTTGGCTGTTTTTCAATAAATGAGTTTTGTTTTTTAGCAGAATCTACTAAAAATATGTCACCAATGACCTTTTTCAATAACAATTTGCAGTTAGACAATAACTGTATATTGTTTAAACAAATTTAATAAATAAATGTATTGTTTGCAATTTTTCAATAGATATACTTCGTTTTTTCAACAATTATTGTTTAACTGCGAATCATCATAACAATAGAAAATCTCTGAAACGCTTGTAGTTGATTTTGCTGAAAAAACAAAATTTCTATATTGAAAAATGCTCAAATAATTAATGTTTTAACTAAATTTGTTTAAACAATAAAAAATTTATGCCTAAGTGTAAAGTCAAACAGCAAGAGACATTGGCAACATACTAGTTATTGATTCTACTGAAAAACGAAGCTTATCTACTAAAAAATGGCCAAATAATGCATTTGTTTATTAAATTTGTTTAAATAATACACGATTGTTTTTGCAGTGCGAACTATTACAGTAGAATTGGTGAAATATTTATAGCTAATTCTGCTGAGAAAGCTAAATTTATCTAATTAAAAATGTCTTAATTTCGTATTTGTTTATTAAATTGTTATAAACAATTAGGAATTAACGTTTAACGTCTTCTGATTTTAAGTAACCATTATTTTATTTTCATTTTCTTCTGAAAATTCTGAAAATATTGGTTTAGTGCATTTAAATGTGACAAATAAAGAAGATATAACTTTTGTTCACTAATTTGTTTATAAGTTTATAGTTTTTTTTCATTTTGTTTATTAAATAAAAAATTTTTGAGAAAATTTTTCAAGAATGTCCTCCATTCTAACGATGTGGAATTTAATACATTTTAATTTTTAAAAAAACGTCGAAATCGGATGAGTAGTTTAGTCTGAAAATTTATTTGTCCACAGACCCTTTTTTTGCCCTACTGTGTGCCGGCCTGCATGATTTGAAATGGATTCGGCCCTAAAATACTTCGATGTCTCTTTTTAAATTCCTTGCAAGTAACTGTGGGTCTTTGTAAATCTTATAAAATATTTGAACAGAAAGAAGTAAACACGTTTAAATAGATATTAAAGTATTAGATACTAGATATTAGATACAACAAAATTGTGAACTCCTTTATATTTAGTAAACTTATTATACAATAATAGCACGGAGGAGGGTTTATAACTAGCCCTTCTTTGTAAAGTAACATCCGAGTAATCAGTGTTAAGCTGATGAGAGGCAGCTGCTTAGAGAAAATAAAATAAAATTAACGCTCTCGACGCTGCCTGCTTGTTTTATCCGCGTATGACGGGTTGCGGGGGATTCAAGTTATGCAAAACTGTCTGGAAAATGCCTGACATAACTTTCCTTCTAATCCCTGGCCTGAAGGCCTCAAACCAACCAACCAACCAACCGACCAAGCCTCTCTTGGGGTGTACTTCCTCGTTTTTATTTTCGCAGGGGCGTTGAGGGAACGGGGGCAGTGGTTGCAGCTAAAATATTCAATGCCGTACTCCTCTCGCGGGTAATTATGCCTCTTGCAAGCACAAAGAGCGCGTTCGTTCAAATTTAAAAACTCGAAGATAAACCCCGTTTGGAACAAGTTACAGGAAAAGGGGATACCAATTGAAAGAGGATGTAAACCAAGAACAAAACAATGAGAAAAATGCTTTAAATACTACAAGGAGATTTTATTTCCTCAAATATGTAATAAAAATTATTTATAGTTTCCTTTTACTTGTTTGTTCGATTCGAACGAAATTTGTTTATACCGAGTAATTTCTTTGACTCATTATTTATTGAATCACACAAATCTTCTCAGTGTAGGTTAAATTTTACTAGAGCCAAATGATAAAGCTCTTTTCTGGCAGTTATTGATTTTACAATGTTATAAATACAGTAAATTCAGGAAACTGTTGCGATTCTGTTTCCTTTTATATTTAATTGAATTTTTCTCTGGATTGAAATTTAAGTTAAATTGGTTAAAATTTAGGTTAAATTGGTTAAAAGTCCAATAATAACTGAGAGGCAGGATCAACTAAAACAATTATCGCAATAAGAAAGGGGTTGTTAAGGGACGCTCAGGGGAGGGGAGACAGAAGCAGTCAAGTGTAAACAACCTCGAAGCCGCCACATGAACAGTAAAGCGTTCCAAACAGTAAAGCGAGATGAGTGTAAGTTTATTTTTAAGAATTTTCTGGTTTTTATTTAAATCAGGAGGCAAAAATTAAAGTCGCTCGAGTGAATAAATTTAAAAAAATGTAAAAGATAATTTTTTCACATTTTGCATCAGGGATGCAACGATAGTACATCTCATAGAGCGAGTCGAGAATTACATAGAAAGTAGTCATAGTTAGGCAGCTCGGCAGATCGCGAATTTCCATACTCGTTACGAACTCATTTGCGAGTGCGCCTCGTAACATTATTTCGAAAACTTTTCACTGAAACTTGATTTTCCTCTGGTCAATGGCAGCATATGTAACTTCAACATTTTCCTTCATTAACTTTACAGCATTACCGTATACTACTACGAAAATGTTTTCGGGAAATTACTGAAATATCTGAATACAACTTTAACGAAACTTTATTAACTTGTTTCAAGGGATCACTTAAATTTACAATTTGTTTTTGCCGGTATATCAACTATGTGTATTGAAGTTAACCGATAGTATGAATTGAGATAGTTATATGTTATACTTAACATAATACATGGGTTTTTCATAAACATTTTCAAAATTGAGCAAGTTACCGAGCTTTAAATTTGGACGTCAAAAATTATTGAAAAAATGCACCCAAATGCTCATAATGAGAACTTGATTTTCCTTTGTCAGACATTCATGTATAAAATAACGTATCTATTTTCGCATGCACAAAACCTTCTCAATTAATTCGAAATCGAAGAGAAATACCTCTAATTAAAAAGTCAATAAAATCGATTTTAGTCGACATTTATTCCAAGAGATAAAATTATACCAGGTTGATGTCGTGGAAGAATAATGTCGAACTCGAGTCGAGGAATATCCGATAGGTGAGTCGAGCACAAATATATATTCGGTAAGAGACAATTGACTTTCTTTCCCTTTTACCCACATAACACGCAATATTTCATTCATGTTCTCGGAATATTCCATTGTGATATTTGGAATATTCCTAAGGAACATTACAGCAATGTTCTAGGAATTTATAATATAGAGTATATAACCTTTAAAATATTTCAATTTAATGTTGAGGAAATATTCTTTAGAAATATTGCAAAAAGATTCGCCCTGAAACCTGAAATATCTCTGTGGAATATTGCCGGAATATTTTCTAAATATTCCTAATTCCTCTGTTTAGAAAATTTAGATCAGTACGCTAATTTGCTCGTATGAGGTTAAATGATAAAAATCGATCAACTCTTTTTTGCTTTATTTTATCTACATACACAGTACACATTCAATATTATATTATTACGAACTGCTATTACAAATTATAGGGGAAAGTTGCCTAAGACAGGATAACTTCTAAGACGGGTCACCCGTAATATTTTTGTAGGAAAACATATTCATTACGTATGTATGAAAATACTTGCTTAGCAGAATTCTAGTCATTTTGAAAGTATTTTTTTTTTCTATATTGGAAGTAAATTAACTAAAACAGAAAGGAAAAATTATTTTTGTACATTAGAGAACGAACTTTTACTTTTTTTTAGAAATTGTGATTTAATAACATATTTTAATGATTTAAAGGAGTAAGTTTTTTTTATAAATAATTTTGTAAACTTTGCAATTGTTACTTACGTTTTATTAATTTTTATGCTCTTTAATAAAAATATTTAAAGAATTGTGAACATGCGAGATTCCTAAGAGGAGCCCCGGTTTACCCTTTCCTAACCTCTTTATTGCTTTTTGATCATGAACAAGAAATTTTTAAAAATGTTGTTTATTCACTTTATATCAGTAAATTATTGATCTACGATGAATAATTTTTATTATTTTATAAATTTTTATAATATTAATTTCGTGATCTTTGTTAATACTTGTTTTCTGTTAGACCTTACTTAACGCTTATTTTACGTTTCATAATGAATTTTGCATGAATAATATGTCATAAATGTACAGAATATGTTTAAACAGTACGCTAAGAATAAAATTTATCAATATCTAGGGTTTAATTACATAGCTTTCTTGATTTTTAAAAGGGGCTCGTCTTAGGATACCGGGTTGCCTAAAACGGGAAAAATACATATTTTTTTCAACATCGAAATTTATTGCCTTTTAAACATTTTTTGAACTTTGAAGCATGTGAACTTTGTGAAGCAAACATGGAACTATGATATTAGTAATCGCTTTTGCTTCTGAAGTTTCTTAAAATCGAAAATTTTTGGAAAATATGGAAGAGGGCTCGTCTTAGGCAACTTTCCCCTAATACAGTGGCATAAAAAGGCAGATTATATTTAAGTACAAAAGTTTCGAAAATTTTTCGGTCATCACTAAACTGACCATCTTTTGATTACAAAGGTTAGCAGCAGTTCTTGAATTCCTAAAAAATCAGGAAATTATCCATTCAATTAAAAAAAGTCCTCTGATGTACATAAAATCAATTTCATTATTTGGAAATTTCAGGACTTTCTCAATTTTGAAAGTGTTTCTGAAAAAGTAAGTATTTAATTTTATTTTTGAAATATCACCAGATGATATAAGGTTTAAAGCAAACCCGAGAGGGATGTACATGGGCAATTCTTTTGTTGGTTACGTTACAGTTTCACGCACATTTTTCGAAATAACTTTTTTTGTTTATTTTTTTGGATGTTCGAGTTTTAGTTTATTCGAAGGTACTAAAAAACTCTTCAAAAGAGTTTGAAAATTTCAAAAGCGTTGGAACATTACACGTTTTCGCCGAAAACGTGTAACGTTCCAACGCTCCTGAAATTGTAATTTCTCAGCTTCTATTGAAAATTTTTTTCGGTTGAATGCTCATTTTGAAGGGTTTTTTTAGTGCCTTTGAACAAACTAAACCTCAAATATCCAAAAAAATAAACAAAAAAAAGTTATTTCGAAAAATGTGTGTGAAACTGTAACGTAACCAACAAAAGAATT
>JBAGKK010515782.1:0-13619 GCA_037177015.1 Euceroptres primus
AAATCAAAAACAAAGTTAACAATCTCTTTAAAAGTCCTGAGCGCTTTGAGAAAATTAAACATGATTTAATTTCTAACAAATCAATAAAATGTTACTGAGTCGCAAATATAATCGCGAGCCCTAGGCGCGCTCAAACTTATTTTTTATATATAAGATTTGGTTTTTTAAATAAAAATTGTCCAGAATAAGTATGTTTCTTAACAATCTGATTATGGTTTAAAAAGGAAATTTGACAACATCTGGATTTTGCATTCCAGACTATGGAGACTGAGCCGTGAGCTGACTCGATAGTTTAGCTTTTAGGAAAAAAATTCATACATAAAATTAATGGTCTCTCTTCCCTCTTTCTGCTTCTAATGTCGTTTGAGCGAAATAGGTGCTTTGGTCCATAGGGTCTTTGCAGTTTAATGTCAGTTTACGTCGTGATTTAGAACATAGCACTTCTTGTTCAAGGATTGTGCATGAATTTTTATGAGTTTAAAACGCTCTGTGCATGTTTAAATATTTGTTGTGCTTGTTTTTGCTTCAATATAAAATTAAAGGTAAATGGGCAGATAAGCGGCTTTTCCGAATTTCGACTTTTTTAATCAGGTTTTTTTAAAAAAGCTTTATTTTATCACGAAACAAAGAAATACATCAGGGGAGTTTGAGAAACTAATTTACTTTTTATTATTTTATTAAAAAAACTTAAATAAAATCAAACTTAAAATGTTAAATTTCACGATTTCGAGTTTTTCGCTCCGGTCTTTTTTTAAAAGCTTTATTTTTTGCCAAACCAAGAAATCAATTGGAGGAGATCGAGAAACTAATGTTCTTTTGATTATTAATGAAACGAAAAAATTAGTAGTCCTTATAATTTCTTTTTTATTTTATTCAAAAAAATGAAGAATTTTTACGATTGTTTAGATTTGGATTTTTTACTGCAATTATATATATTCTTATTTTATAAAAATTTAAGGGAGGTGGGTTGTTTTCATCTTGTCGGAATTCTTGGTCAATTAGATGAAATTTTATTTATATTTCTTGAATATTAATTCAATTAAGAAACATGTAATTAATCATCAATTCCAACGAGACAAAGAGACTTCTAGCCTCCTTTGAGATTTTTATAAAATAAAAAAATATATAACGGCAGTAAAAAATTCAAAATTTAAAAAGTCGTAAAAATTCTGAATTTTTTGATTAAAATAAAACAGTAATTTTAAGGAACCAACACAAAGAGGGGTGGGGATTATCTTCGTTTCATCGAATTCCTGGTCAATTAGATGAAAGTCTTTGTATATTTCTTAAATATTAATTAGAATAAAAAGCATGTAATTGACGAGGAATTCCTACAAATCGAAGAGATCTCCCCCCCCCCTTTGTGTGCCCCCTCATTAATTAAATTTTTCCATATTTCAGAAGATATTGTATAATATAACAAAATTATTGTTACAGCTTATAAATTATATAAATTTTATTAAACAATATCTTCTGAATAATGGAGTCAGAAATAAGGAGACACTAATAAAGGGGGTGGAGGTTTCTTCGTCTTGATGGAATTTCTGGTCAATTACTTTATTTTTATTCAAATTAATATTCAAGAAATGTAAATAGACTTCCATTTAATTGCAAACCCCCCAGATTAATTTAATTTTCCCTTAAGTCAGAAGATATTGTATAATTTAATATAATTTTTTTTAAAGCTTCCAAATTATATTTCGCAAATATATAAAATTACAATCTTTTAAGTTCCTCTAATTTATTTCTTGCTTCAATGATAAAATAAGCCTTTTAAAAAAAAGATCGCAGCTAAAGAGTCGAAATTGGAAATTTTTAAATTTAAAAATTAAAATTTTTAAGTCTTTTAAATTAAATAATAAAAATTGCATTGATTTCTCAAGCTCTTCCTATTGAATTCTTTCTTTTCGAATAAAATAAAGCTTTTTTAATAAAATAAAACTTTTCTAAAAATAAATCGGAACGAAAAACTCGAAATTGGGAATTTAATAAATTTTAAGTATAATTTTTAAGTTTCTTTAGAAAATAATAAAAACACATTAGTTTCTCGAGCTCCTCCGAATGATTTCTTGGTTTAGAGAAAAATAAACCTTTTTTAAAAAAAAGCGGATCAAAAAACTCAAAACTGAGAATTTTTAAATTTAAATTTAAATTTTTAAGTTTTTTAAATAAAATAATAAAAAGTGCAATGTGAAATTATAAAATAATTTTGATTTGATAAAGTCGGTGGGATTAATATAGTGCCAATTGGAAATATTAAAAGATAAGTTGAACATTTACCAAGTTTAATTTGTTTTCAGCTTGTGATATCTGCATTTCCATTACTCCTATTTAATCACAAAAGAAACTTGAGAGGCATCAAAAAGAGAGAGATTTTATTATAGAGTCAATTTTTTTGGCAAAAATTTTTGATATTTTAAAAATATTTTTAAATAATTTTAATATTTTTAAATAATTTCAAAACATCAATCCTTAGGTTCCCAATAAAATCTTTTCTTGTTTCCTGACGAGGAAGTCTAAATTGGCTTTGAAACATGTCGGAACCCTGTTTCAATAATTTTATGTTCCACTATCTGTGGAACCCCGTTATAATAATTTTCTGTTCCTAAATCTGTGGAACCCTGTTACAATAATTTTATATTCCTATATCTGTCTCTAATGAATCAAAAATTGGATTTTAGGAAATTCTCAGTTTTTGCGGAACTTTTTTGTAAAGTTTGTCTTTTACAGAGTTTGGTTTGTAAGGAGTGGAATTTCTTTTATCTGCGTACAAATTTATTTATTATTTTATTCATTCATTATTATTTTATTAAATAAATTTTTACTCCATTAAGAATATTTTATTAAGTATTATTTTATTTTTCGAAAAGATGACTCTTATTTGAAGCAAAACTTGTTTTGGTAAACTAGAGTAATCAAAACTTGAATCTACACAACTACTGAACAGAAACTAAAGAAAACATCGTGATGCACTAATATCATGAATGAAACTTCTGTGAACTTGTCTTTTATTCTATTTGAAATGGGAGAGAAACTATACAATATGCACATTTTACTCGTTTTTAGTCCCATTTACGCATTCAGTGAAAGATTCTGCAAGGTAATTAACTTACTCGAGCGTTGGTTCTTGATAAAGTAGAGCTGAAGGCGTTCTTTGAATGTATTCTCATTCACGTAGTACTCGACACGAACTCTGAAACAAGAAATGATATCGTGTTACTCTGTTTCTTACTTTTTATTTTATTAATACAAATCTCTTAACTGAGAGACAATATAATTATATCTAAATTCGACCAAACTTTAATTGAAAAGTTTCTTATCACGAGCTACACAATAATTATTCATGGCCCGATAAAGCAGTCCCAGTCACAATGATATCAAATATCTATTCAGATTTCTGAAATGAAATATGAAGAGAACATTTTTGTAAAATATTGTGGTTTTTGAGTTTTTGGAAGTATATTTTTGTTAATGTAAGTCAAAATATTTTTTGGGAGTCCCAATATAAATTTAAAACAGAGTGTACTTTTTCCTTGTATCACTAAATGTTATCATAAAGATAAAAAAATCAGGAAGTTAAAAGAGGTTTCAATTTAATCTGATTTATTTGCATTTAAGTCAATTAAGGAAAACAGTTGTGTCAAATTTGCATTTGAAATACAGTTTTTTTTGTATATAAAATGCCGTGAATTTTTAGGGCATCAGTTACATATCACGATGAGTCGTTCAATAATTACATTTTTCGCAATTACTTGCGTGTTTCTTTTTACGGTATCAGTTGTGGCTCAAGGGACTTTATGTAAACAAAAAGGTGAAAAATGTAATAATCCTAAAGATTGTTGCAATCGAAGGTGTGCCAAATGTAAGATTTATTTATATTTATGTTGATCTCTTTATTCAATGTTCATTTATTATTATTAATAATGATAATTATTAACAATTAATTATTAATTATTAATTATTAATAATTATTATATTATTATTTATATTATTATTATAATTATTAAATATTAATAATAATAATTATTATATGAATTATTTACAGAAATGTATTTTTAAGGTTTCAAAGTTTATAATTTGATATTCATCTCTCCTTACAGTTTCATTTCCACCTCTTGGTCGAATATGTGTATAACCAGTTTGCAGAGACTGACGCTTACTTATTCAAGAGATCTTCATTTTATGTTGAAAATGAAAATATAATATGAACAAAGGATGGAAGCCATTTGGTATCATGAATAGCTTAACAGTAACTTAATACGTATGACTTTTATGATATTTATATATTTTATGGTAATATCTACTGTTCACATTTTTAGAAATAAAAATTATTTTAAAAGTCTCAGGAGAATTTAAAGTTTACGAGACATTTTGCCTTTAATTTAAGGGGATCTTTCACTTAGATTTACATTTTTCGATGAATTTCAAAGTGGATTAACTTTTAAAGTGTCACAATTACTAAACGAAAATGTTATAGTTTTGACACTTTCCTTCTTCAGAAAAGGAAAACATAATTTTGTTACGTCTTTTTCTTGTAAAAGAAATAGAATTTTCTGTGACAAATAAAGAGCCAGAAAGTTAAGGTTAGGCAATTTGCAGTCCATCTCTGAGTTCTCTCTTGCATTGATTATATTAAAGGTCATTGTGCGGGACGACCCTTTGAGATATGTAAATTCCTAATCAAATGTAATGACAAATTTTCTGTGAAAAGTTTGTTTTTCACGTTTTATTTCAAGTTTCCTCGTATTTCTTGACATAAAATTACCTTCGTTTTTTTGTGAAGAAAAATGGCCATTGTTAGTCTGCAATCGAGGAAAAAAATGAACTTGAATCTAAATTATCTCAATTTTTGAGACGCTCAATATTCTCTTTCAATAGTTATCGCTATCAATTCTTCAAATAAGGAAAAATTATGAATTTATTTCCTTATGTCACAGAACTTTTCCTTGTATTAAGTAAACTCAAAAAGTAATGCTTTCGGGTTTATATAAATTGTGCTTCTTCTCCAGGATATCATTTGTATTTTTAGTATGTATTTTTGTACAAGTATTGTACATACATTGTACATGTATAATGTATTTTTCAAAGATACTTTTTGTTCTTCTATGCGTGATATTTTTCACGGAAACAGTAGTTGTAGCACGAGTATGTCGTCCAAAGGGCATAAAATGTTAAGTGCCCAATCAATATTGCAGAAAAAAGTGTATAAAAAGTAATATTTATTTTCGACTTCACATAAATAATAATAATATTCTTTTTATCACATATTTTACATAAATACATAAAACAATATTTTTATTGTTGAATAAACATTATATAGGCATTACATAATTTCGAAACATTCTTTAAAGTTAAAAAAAATAAGCAGCTATTTACTTATAGATAATTTGAAAACAATTTTCTGTTTCTATTTATAATTTTTTTATTTCGTTTGACTCTTTTATTAGAAATTTCTGTAAATAATTATCATACAGAGAGTACTTTTTACCTAGAAAGGATTTTCAATGAAAATACTATAAAATGAATATAAATTTCATTTCAAATGAAGATACTATAAATTACATATTTTTAAATGAACCATCTTAAGGTCAGTATTTTTTTACTTTAAAAGCAAATGAAATAGAATATGGGGAAACACAATATCTATTTATTAAATTGTTATGAATTATTGTCAAAAGATTGCATTCATTTTATTTCATTGTACTAAGATTTATTTTATTGTACTAAGACTTCGAACTAGCTAGATATAATGTTTTGTGTGAGATATAAATAAACAGAAGGAAGGATTGTTTCTCCCTTGACAGACAAAGACGCGTATGCAAAATTCAAAACAATCCCGGTAGCTTTTAAGAGCAAATCTGAATGTAGACCATTTTCCTGGGAATTCGTATCTTGGATTTGCTCAGCCAAGGCAGGGGAACAAGGAAGTTTCGATAAGATGCCACAAAACGCAGGATACCTGGAATCGATACTCAGGGATGCATCTCGAATTGAAAATGTTAAATTCCTTTTATTCTCAAGTTCCTTTAGAAATAAATCCTCGCGTGAAGATAAACCTGTGCTTTATTTCTTAAATAAAAACATATTCAGTTCATCCCATTCTAAAATAAAATTACAATTTCACGAACAAAGTTAAATAATATTTTTTAGTTGTTTTCAACTTAAAATATGTAAAATTTAATTATTATTAAAAAATAAATAAATTTTCCTTCTAATTGTAAATCTCAGAATTTAGGCGTTACGTGGGTAGAAGAAAAAGGTCACATGAATTATTGAAATTGATTCCGAGAATTTCGGTCTCATTTTCATTGGTTATTATCATTATCATTGGGTTATGCATTAGACTTTCTATTTTTAAACTCGTAAATGCGTTGGTGTTGCTCAGAATAACTTTGCGTGACGTCACGACGTCATCGGGTCTGTCGTTCGTGAACATTTCTAGTTCGCGAACTGGTTCTTTGACCCACATGCTTCACTTAAGTTTACATTTACATCTACTATCGATTGTTTGTAAATTTTACAAGGAGAAATTAACTTTCCAGGTTCGATTGATAATAAAAAATTAAAGAAAAATATGTATTTATATGATAAATTTTTTTATTTAAATAAATTTATCTAAATAAATATTTAGACATTTAAAATAAATATAAAAAATACAAAAGTTTAATGTAAGAATTAAGAATGAAAAAATGTAAGAATGTAAAAAAATATAAGAATCAAGAGTGTAAAATAATAACTGATAATTGGAAATGAAAACTGTTAGAAAATAAATGGTTGAAAGAAGAGAGAAACGAAACAAAGAAACTAATTAGGTAAAAGATCAAGATAAGTGCGTAAATACAGTGAAATGAGTTGCACTAGGCGTGCCAAATGTGATTGAACACAGGAAGGCAATCAACCACCAGACTAACATGCTTAAAATCGGTAATTTCATTTTATATTGGATTTCCCATGAAATTTATCATTTTCGTAATCGATTGGACCATTAAATAAAACACCGAAATCTATCTGATAAAATGGATATATTATTCAAGACAAATGATCCGGAAGTATGTCCATTATCTCCAATCGATAAAGGCATCTAAATTAATGTTCTTGTATCTTTCCATAAAATAGTAATGTTGTAGAAAAATGAAAACCAATCTCTTCAATTTATAAGGCCAATCAATTTAAATAATTTGAAACTGAAAGAATAGATTTTCGAAGAGCAGTATAAAAACATTTAAATTAATTTTCTCTCACTCCTCATAAAATAATCAAATCAAAGACAGAAAGGTAATAAAAAGCTCTCTTAATTGAACTGCTGAAATCGGAAGACTTTTTTATACCAACTCTAAAGCAGATTAAAAGTGCCAATAAAAAGATTATCCGATTTCTTTCGGAAATCTATTCTTCACTACATTAGAATTGTTGGAAATTGATGTCAAAAAGCCATCGAGAAATGTTCCACATAAAATTGAATGTGTCCAAGAAAGGCGCAATCATAGAATAAAAATAAAAAATGTCGCTCATTAATATAAATCTTTAAATTAATATTTCACATAATAAATGTGACATTTTCTAAAATTATGATAGACTCAATGTTTTTGTTGAATTTTTTTGAAAATTTACATTCAGAATTCAAATATTTAAAATGGATTTAGTCACTAAATATTATATTATATGTCCAAAGCAAGCTGTAAATAATGTATCGATGCAGAGAGAAAGCATTCGACAGCTTCTCGATGCATTTTCGTCCTAACTATATTTTATGCATTCGACATTTCTGAAATCGGAATTTCGATGGAACTCGATCGAGGCTATATATATTTGACTCGGCTCGTGGGATTCGACATTTCCGCTTTGCCTCATATCAGAGATTCTTGGCGATTCGGTCGAACTAAAGCAGATACAATTAATCTTTTGGCGAAGATCAATCGAGCGAAAGAAGTTTCCGCTCCTTGAAAACCTGCCGAGATTAATCGATCGCTTTTATCGGAAAAGACAGGAGTTGGATGGCCAAGGCAGGGACAAAATCTTTCCTGATTCACTCGTCTTTTTTTTCCTTTTTTTGAAGACCCATGTCATCACTTGATCGAATCGGTGGTTAGTCGTTAACTCTACGACGAGCTAGTCAAAAAAATTCCATTTTTCCTGAAAGAGTCACCTCCTAATAAACTGAATCCAGATTTTTTTCCAAAGATTAGAAAAGGCAAAATTTTAAAGCTCAGATTTTAATGTTAAACAATTGCAATTAATAAAATGCAATGCAACAACAATTGCGATGCATAATACCACTTTTTCAATAAACATATTTAAAAAATAAAAAATATGCTATAATTCGTTTGAATTTTTATTTATATGATTAAATTGGAACCAAAAGTTTAAAATGGAGAAAAATTCCGATTCTCCATAATTACACAATAAATAAGAAGGTATCAAGATGATCCAAAAAATTGATCAGCTGGATCTGAAACCGTTTTATCTAAAAACGGATGAATATTTTTCTCATGTATTTTCAATGGTTTTTGATTGTTAAAGCAAATTTATCTGCAACGCTTTGAGATTCTGAATTTATTGCGTGTATTTTCTCCGTTTTATCGAGAAAATTTTAGCAACTTGATTGGAAATTAATTAGTGTTTCTGAAATGAGAGAATGGTATTTAATGATTCTAATGTCGGAATGCAAATAATTGAGGCTATCTGAAGTCGGTTTTCTCAGGAGAGATAAATTCCAAAGCAAATAAGGGAAGTGGAGTTGAAGTTTCAGCCATGAATGACAAGAGACGCATCGAGTTTCGCTTTATCGGTGTAGAGGCAGCAAATACTGTTTCATAGTGGGTCATACCTGCCGGATCGATGTCGTTGCAGGTGAACTGATTGACGGTTAATAGGGTTACGAGACCGAGACTGAACATAACTCATTCGTCCTAATAGCAATAGTGCAAGTTGTTCTGAATAGAGAAGCCTCAGATTCCCAGTGTTCATGTATTCTCTATAACCCAGTTATGATCGCCAGAGATTCGTAAAGTACTATAACATCGTAATTCATGAGTCTAGACTAAGGGCGACCATTAATCAGATCAAAATTAATTCCAGGTCTCTATTCCTTACAGGTACAAACTCGAACATTTCGATGCCATTTGCTGCCAAGCGCTAATATTCCTCTCTTAAAAATATCATTTACTGAATTTTTTGAAAATATTTTTATTAGAGTGGGCCAAAAATAATTTAGTTTCTGGATCAAGTTAGGAAAAATATTTCTCTGTGTCTAAAAATAGGTTTCCATGATTTTTTGTAGATTTTACAAATGTCTTCAGTTGGCAGAAACGAATTGAAATTGAAAACTTCGAAAAGATTGGGTCGAAATCCGGATTTTTTTCTCCAAAAATTTGATTTTTTCGAGATCTAAGAGAATGTAAATGTTTATTCGCACAAGAAAAGAGAATGTATAAAATAAGTAGAGTAGTCAATTTTTTGTCAGACATTCAGTAGTATAAATGAACTTTTGTCAGGCGATTCCCTCAAAGGGAGCTTCTAAGAAACGAAAATGATTCCAAAATAACTTTGAGGTCGAGAAAAATGTATAAAATATAAAGTTAATTAAAAATCAATAGTAATCACTATAATCACCCTTTATAATCAGCTAAAATATCAATTTATGATTAAAATATCGAAATACAAAAACTAAAATATATAATCAGCAGAATATCTCAATCTACAATTAATTAATAAGAATATCTCAATTTTGATCAGATAATCACTAGTAATGACACTTTTTTAGGTCAAACACCTTCTAAAATAGGCAATCTAATAGAAAAATCGTTTACGAAGAAGAGTGAACTTGTATAGGATAGGAATCACTTCAGAATAATAACAAGGAATAAAGTAAGTAGTTTAGCCATTTTCTTCTCAGATATTCAGTAGAATAAATTGGCTTTTCTCAGACAATTCTCCTAAAGGGAGCTTCCAAAGTATGAAAATGATTCCGAAACAATTTTGCGGACGAGAAAAATGTATAACATATAAATGAATATAAAATTAATTAAAAATCAGTGGTATATGCCATTTATAATCAGACAATAAGTCAAGTAATAAATCAATAAATAAAAATAAATCTCAATAAATAAAATATTGAGAAAGAAAAATTAAAACAGATAATCAGTAGAATATTCCAATTTTGATCATAAAACAGTACTAGAGGCACTTTTTGGTCAGACAGCTCTTTTAAAGTAGGTTTTCGTCAGACTTCCAGTAGTGTAAACGGGTTTTTGACAAACAATTCGCCTGAAAGGAGTTTCTAAAGAAAAAAAATGATGCCCAAATAACTTTAAGGACAACAAAGATGTATAAAATCTAAATAAATATTAATTAATTAAAAATCAGTAGTAGAAACTTATTTCGATCAGACAAGCAGTATTAGAGGAATTTTTTGGTCAAACAATACTTCTAAAGTTATAAATATGAATTAAAGAATGAGTGATATATGTACTTTTAGGTCAGACGATTCCTTTTAAGAAAGTTTATTTCACGAGAATTAGAAAGGAAAAGAGAATGTATAAACTAAGTAGTTTAGCCAACCTTTGGTCAGACATTCAATAGTACAAACGGAATTTTGGCAGACAATTTCCCTAAAGGGAGCTTTTAAAAAACGAAAATGATTCCAAAACAACTTTAAAGGTGAGAAAAATGCATATAAAATTAATTTAAAATCAGTAGTATAAACCGTTTTAGCCAGACAAGTCAAGTGAGATTAAAATATTGAAACAAAGAAACTAAAATATATAATATTTAAGTATTATAATATTATAGTAATATTATTATAATATTATAATATTATAATATTTTTATAATCTAAGAAAATAATAATAAATAATAAGATAGATTTCCCAGTTTCTGATCATGTCCCAATTCCTAATCACTTGCATTTTGGAAAGTCTATTTTGGTCAAAATTAGATAAAATCAATACTAACTAATTTTTTTAGATAGATTTGACAGTTCATTCCTTATTTATTGTGTCAAAGTAAACGTTGAAGGGTTATTTCAGGTTAAAATTTAAGTGATCAGGCATTCAGAATTTTTTATACATAAACACTTGCCTTTAAGGCATTTTTCTACCGTTTATCTTTTTTATAAGCTCATTTTATTGAAAATAATTGAATAATAGGAGAGATTGAATGTTTTTCTTTTTAAACTTTAGGGAAATTTTAAATTTCACCAAAACTGGAGCTTGTAATCGTACATGATCAGAAATTGGGACATCTACCTTAAAATATCCCAGTTTTGATCATAAAGAAGTAGTAGAGGCACTTTTTGGTCAGAAAATTCTTCTAAAGTAAGTTTTGGTCAAACACTTAGTAGTATAAACGGGCTTTTGTCAGACAGTTCTCCTAAAGGGAGCTTCTAAAGAAGAAAAATTATTCCCAAATAACTTTGAGGAGGAAAAAGATGTATAAGGTATAAATAAATATAAAATAAATTAAGACTCAGTAGTCTAAACCAATTTCGATCAGCCATGCAGTATTAGAGGCTCTTTTTGGTCAGACAACTCTTCTAAAGTAGGTAATCTAATAGAAAAATCATTTACGGAAAAGAAAGAACTTCTGGAATTATTCCAGAATGACACAGAAAAAATTATAAGATGAATCGAAGGAATCAGTCACATAGTCACTTTTTGGTCAGACGATTCTTTTTAGAATAAAATTTCATTTTCTTAATGACAATTTGAAGGGATTTCAAATTTAGAAATAACCCAGGGAAAGAGAATGTATAAAATAAGTAGTTTAGCCTATCTTTGGTCAGACTTTCAGTAGTATAAACGGGCTTTTGTCAAAGAATTCCCCTAAAGGGAGCTTCTAAAGAACGAAAAGGATTCCAAAATAACTTCGAGGCCGAGAGAAATGTTTAAAATATAAATAAATATAAAATTAATTAAAAACCAGTAGTATAAACTTTCTTAGTCTGAAATAATTAAAGTTAAGCTAAAGTAAAATAATTAAAGTAGAATAATTAAATAAAGTCCTATATGAAAATACTGATATTATTTTAAATACTGATATTATTTTAAATCCTGATATTACTTTTAATTACTGATATTAAAATTAAATTCTAGAGAAAAATATTGAAATAATGCCGAAGGGAATGGTTGTAAATTTCATACTCGCAAGAAAATCTCAATTTGGAGATATTTCTGATTGAGAAAGTTTAATACTACATTTGTGGTAATACTTGGTCGTAGACAGTCGTAAAATCAAAATCGTTCAGTAGGAAGAGACTACCTATAAGCCAAGTCACGTCTTGCTAGGATTGTAGGTACAGATCGTTGACTGGTATTCCCTCTCAGAATACAAAATCCTGAAAAGCAAACCGAAGATCGAAAGAAACTCTTTTAGTTCAGATACTTAGGGTTGGCAAACAGACTTCGGTTCAAAATCTTTTTATCAGACTTAAACTCGATCTCGAAACTTCCCTCAAAATCTACATAGCACTGTTATTCCTTCGAAAAAATATTGTTTCTTTTGTAATATCTTTATAATTTATATATTCTGTGAAAATTAATTTTGAAATGGTATCGAAGATTAGATATTCATTCCATTTTCTAGATTCTCAGAAATTTAAAGGTGTAGAGGAATTTCCACAAATAGGGATAAATTTATAAGGCACTGTTCTTAGCTAAGTGCCTTTCGTGTTAGAAACTGTCCACTTTATCATCGTATTACCACACCCTCGAGTCAACAAGTGAATGAGTCAACTTGTTTTTATACGATTGCAAAAGTTTTTATTCTTAAATGGATAAAAAGTTTTTATTCATAAATACATAAAAACTTAATTATAAATTAAAAACGTAATTATAAATTGCTTATTCCAAATTAATTGCATTAATAATTGAAAGAAAAAAAGATATATTTTTCGCAAAGAGATTTTCCGTCTTTGCACCTTCTAATTACACTCTTCGCAATCTTTTTGCTAATCCTATGATCGTTAAAGAAGACATTAAACGGTGATTGCCAGGGAATAAATTTTCTGAATGCATCTGAGCCAATCGAATCAGTATTGCGTTTGCGGAAGTGCAAGAGTAAAAACTGTTCGTCTGAAGTACCTCATTTTCTACAGATCTTCACTTCCTCTTCGTTATTTTAACCTCGAATAACACTTCGATGGAACCTCAATATGACATAAATTGGAGAAGACATCACACTGGAAGGTTACGTCTCGACGCGGAAACTCGAAATGAATCGAGACGTTTAGGACGGAGCTGTGAGTTATAATGCGGTAAGAAGTTTTCCCTTCGTCTGCTAAGTAGATCTAGACTCGATTCTCTTCTTGGTCCATAGACGTTTTTCCCTTCGGGGCGTAGTTACTATCGAAAGCGATGGTTTTCGATTCTGTCTCGTAAAAATCTCTTGGTTCGCCCAACCAATTAGACACTAATTTATTATCTCGATTTTCAAGTCGAAAAGAAATCTAACCATTCTATTCTCGAAAATAATGATGCTTATTTTTGTTATTATTTTACAGAAATGTTTCTTTACATGGGCAGATCTCAGAAACCTTTCACTTTTCAGCGAAAAAGTTTAAAAATAATAAGGTAAAACCTTATAAATTTGTTCTGTGATTGCATCCTATACATCTTTGTATG
>JBAGKK010515793.1:0-13618 GCA_037177015.1 Euceroptres primus
GCAGTCACGCTGCGCAATTGGTAGCGAGAAGCCATTTTCTGCAGAAAATTTGATCCTTATTACTTATAATGATTTTTAACGGTTATATATATATATATATATATATATATATAGAAATTTATTTTTAAACTTGTAAATTACAAATTCATGCTTAAAACGTTCAAATGAAAACGTTATACTATCCGACTGAAATTTAGTATACCTCATTTTTTGCTATTTTTATATTAAAAAAATTTTTTACACTCAGAACTTTTAAATTCATGTTTACAACATCTATTTGAACTGATTTAACAAAAGAACTGAAATTCACTTACCCACTCAATTCTATAACTTAAACGGAAACCTGGGGTGCAGCGCAACCCCACACGATATTCACTGCTGCACAGAACTCACATCAAACACTAACGCGCTCGCTCGTTGACCGAGGTAGACTGCCAAATAGTTGAAGTGAATTATGGTTAGGGTCCTAGACCAGCCTGCACCTGCCCTTAGTCAGGAGCGTACTTTGAACTTTGATTGGGGTGTCGTGGAACCCCACGTTTCCGTTCTAGGGTTAAAATCATAATACTAAAACATACAATGTTTGCAATCTCAAGTTTCGCGTGTATTTCCTTTCTCATTTTATGCTATAATTTCGATGATGATAATGACACACTCACTTTTTCAGGAATGTCCCTATATCAAAAAATAATTTCTTGTTGCATCGTTATAGAGGAAACTATTGTCTTAAGATCGGACAGTGTGTTACAGGGAATCCTCCTTTTAGTCCTGAGCCATTATGTATATGGTTATAACTATGCAGTGAAAAAGTCTTCGTCACTGGAGTTTATACAAAGGTGAAAACAGTTCTTCTTTTATGTTGTGTACTATTTTCTTTTTTTATATACACGTATACAAAAGAAACAATGAAAATTGTGAATTTTCCAATTTCAATAAAGTCAACCACAAATATATGCAACTTAATATTATAGTGACAAAAAATTACATTTCTAAACTTTTCATGAATTTTAAAATTATGTCAAAACGAACTTGTCTGTTTTTTTTATAGAAAAAACTAATACTAAAACTCAATACCTTTTAACATTTATGTACATATGAAAAAATTGTAACATATTTTCTTACTATATTATTCAAGTATCTTATTACCTGATAATGTAA
Organism: Euceroptres primus; assembly: GCA_037177015.1. NCBI lineage: Eukaryota > Metazoa > Arthropoda > Insecta > Hymenoptera > Figitidae > Euceroptres > Euceroptres primus. Next base: position 1,159 of record JBAGKK010515793.1, read on the forward strand.
TATAACATTTTTAGTTCCAGAATGCTATTGGAGATTAATCCTAAAAAAGCTCATAAGAGGGGGAGAAAGGGCAAGCAGCAGAAAGTAGCAGAGGATCCCCGAGTGGAAAAATCAAAGTCGAAAAGATTCTGTTTTTTTACATTTTTTTCAAGTTTCTTCAACTTTGACAACGATTTAATAATATTGTTTGATTCCCAGGATTTTTTTCCTCTTAATAGTCTGAAAGTCCGTTCAATTCTGCGTTCAACGAGCTATTTTAGATTCAAATCGGTTGAAATTTCACTTTTAAAATTTTCCTAATTTTCGAGATGAATTCCCATACAAAACTGAAGTGAAATTTTCACTCGTTGTTCGTTGCAGAAGTATGTAGTTCCAATTGTGACAATGTATAATCGCGAAAACACGCAAAAAAAAGTACAAGAAGAAATATTCCAAAAGTGTTTTACGACATCACCAGTTAGATTCAAGATTCATGACGCATGGCAAGAGGTGTTATAGAGTAATTTCAGAAATACGAAAAAATTTCAAAACTCAAATTTTGACTCGATCTTTTCCTTTTGTACAATTTATCGTTTGTTTCGAGTTTAAGTGACCAGTAGTAGTTAGAAAGCATGTTGATGGAGCTCTTTCCTTGGAAATGTCTTTTAATAGCTTCCATTTCTTGATGGAATCGTTGGCCAAGATTGTCCGGAAAGAAATCCAAATGTGAGTGCAAAAAGTGTATGCGGGACAATGAATTCGAAAGCAAATTAGATGCTGTGGAAAAACGATCCTGGAAATGTTTGATTTCCTTGTGCGAGAATTTTCTTGGCAATTACAAAAGTCCCAACTACGTGAACATCGTGCACAAATTTTTGAATGCCTACGGTGAAATGGAGTGCAACATGTCTACCAAAATCCACTTTTAGCATTACATTTGAATTTCTTTCCGGACAATCTTGGCCAACTCAGTGATGAGCAGGGTGAACGATTCCATCAAGAAATGAAAGCTATTAAAAGACATTTCCAAGGAAAGAGCTCCATCAACATGCGCTCTGACTACTGCCGGTCGCTTAAACGCGAAACAGACCATAAATTGTATAAAAGAAAAAGATCGAGTAAACATTTTTGAGTTTTGAAATTTTTTTTCGTATTTCTGAAATTACTGTATTATACCCCTTGCCATGCGTGATGAATCTTGAATCTAACTGGTGATGTTGTGAAACACTTTTGGAATATTTCTTCTTGTACTTTTTTGGCGTGTTTTATATATTTTGTTACAATTGGAACTACATACTTCTGCAGCGAACAACGAGTGAAAATTTTACTTCAGTTTTATATGGGAATTCGTCTCGAAACGTCGGAAAATTTTAAAATTCGCTACAGTCCGTGAAATTTTAACCGATTTTAAATTAAAATAGCGCGTTTGACGCAGAATTGAATGATTAAAAAATGGCGGAGTTACGAATTATTATATACAGTCAGTTCCAAAAAACGGTTTTTTGGCTAAAAAACGAGATTTTTAAGGTGTATGGGAAATTTAGACCATACCATTTCCTTTATGCTTTCAAGGCCTACAACGTATACTATGTCTTGGTAAAAGTGCATTCAGTTTTTTATTTTATTTTGTAACACAGTGTAATAAATATCTTTTTAGTAGCCCTTTGTTGTGATATCTTTCTGTTAGACAACAATTTAAAATTGTTGTTAAAATTTAATAAACAATAAACAAAATGTTTATTCAATAAACAAATATTTTGATCATTTTTTAGTAGACAGATTTAGTTCTTTCATCAGAATCAAATAAAAATGGATTGCAAATGGGCCTCTGCTACTTCAATTTGCTGTTTAGATAACAATTTATATTCTTTTATCAAATTTAATATACAAATACATTGTAGATCCGATTTCAACGGCTATGTTCCGATTTTTTCATGAAATGGCCTGCAAATTACTGAACAGTGACTCTTTATTATATACATTTATCATCTAACGAGAATTGTTTATTAATTAAACAAATAGTTCTACTCTGACCATTTTCAACACTTATAAATAATATTTTATTAAAATATTCTCAGTTTGATCACAGATAAATGCTGGTTTCTTAACAGAATCAATTACACATAATTCGAAATTGTTAAGAAAATATTACTATTATGGTATTTAAAGTTTATTTTATTGATTCTGTGTGTCGAAAAATAATAAAATGCTTAACTTTTTTAAAGAAATTATGGGTAGAAAGAAAGAAAGAAGAAGTTAAAAAAACACCTTTTATCTGCTGAAACGTGTGATCGAACTGAGAATATTTTCATAACATATTGTTTATAAGTGTTGAAAAAGTTTAGAGTAGAACTGTTTGTTTATTAAATAAACAATTCTCGTTAGATAATAAATAACATAATAAAGAGTCAATATTCAGTAATTTGTAGTCCATTTCATGACAAAATCGGAATATAGCCATTCAAAAACGGATCTACAAAATATTTTTATATTAAATTTGATTTTTTAAAAATGTAAATTGTTATCTAAACAGCAAATTAACATAACAGAGGATATAAATGGATAAATAAATTTATCATAAACTAAAAATGGATTGGTTTTAGTTTATGATAAAAAAAATAACTGTGTTTACTAAAAAATGGTCAAATTATTCATTTGTTTATTAAATTTTTTAACAACAATTATAAATTGTTATCCAGCAGAAAGATATCACAACAAAGGGTAAGCAATTTGATAAGCAATTAACAATTATATTTTAATAGCCTAACATCACATCAAGAGACAATGGCAACATAATTGTTAGTGATTCTGCAGAAAAAGCGTAGTCTATCTATCAAGAAATGACTACACTATGCATTTGTTAATTAAGCTTGGTAAAAATATCAACAATTGTTATTTAACAACAAAGTATCGCACAAAAAGGCTATAAGCAAGATATTTGTAGTGGGTTTTGTTAAAAAAACGAAACCAATCTTTTGATAAATGGAGACGTTATGAATTTGTTTATAAAATTTGTTTAAACAATTTACTATTAATATTTATACTTTACTTCCTTTACTTTATTTATTATCTATCCTTTATTTTCTCCCAAAAGTACACGTCAGAAGTTTTTAAACATCGCTTATACTCAGAAAACCACTTTTGTCCATTAATTTGTTTATAACAATTCAAAAACTTTTTTACATATCTAACACAGCTGGACCTCATTTCTAAAATGTTGCTACACTAACTAAGAGTGTATTCGAATAAATCGGATAATTTCCTGCAAACGACACCTTCCAATAAAAAAAAAATGTTTTACATTTTCATTGTTAAATAAAAAAGTTTAAATAACATTTTTAAAAGTGTGCTGCGACAACTTTGTTAGAAATTTTATAAGATTTAATTAAAAAAAAATAACGTCGATATCTATTGAAAAGTTTGGGCTAAAAGTTAATTTGTCCACAGGGAATACCTTTAGCACCACTGTGCAACGTGGCGCCCAACCAGTGGTTTCAGGGGGGGGGGGGATTGGGACGATCCTTCCACCCCCCGAAACCACTCAATTATAGGAGGAAAGACTATTCTAACAGTCCCAAATTTTATATAAATTTTTCCAAGTGTATCTTATTTCGTGAACGCAAGTATCACATTATCATTCATGTGATCTTTCTTGGCACTTTCGAATATTTATTTACGATGTCTGCAGTGTGATTAACGGCCTGATCAGATAAAGTTGACTTCAGCGTACACACAACCTATAAACTATACAGATAAACTATCCAGCTATTCCAGATATTCCTACTAGTGTGTGAAATGAATTGATGAAAAAATAGTTATTTTTATTTAGCAACATCTTAAGCTAATTGAATTGTTTGTCATCCGTGGGCTGGTTCTGAAAATAATCATCTTCAGAAATTAAGCTCGAAGGGAAGTGAAATACCTGCGAGGCACGTGGGATCGTTCACGCATCTTCTCCTGCGCAGTAAGTGCAATACTTCTATATAGTAAATCTCCAAGTTTATTTAAACACTCTTGTATCTTAGTGTTAGCTCCTCTTAGATTTTGACTGGTGACTGTGCTAGACGACTCTGGTAAAAAGAGTCCACTAAAGACAATTGTCAATGCCGTGGATATAATGGTTCTATAGCAACGGAAGCAATTTCCTGTACGAGATGTGGCACGTTTTATCATCCCGGATACGTTAACCAAGAGAAATCTCTGAAATGCTGTGGACCTTGTGCAAAATCTCCAACGCCGCTATCTAAGGAGGATCTGGAGACTACACTGGCAAAACATAACGAAACTTTCAAGGAGGATTTAAAAGCTTAAATCACTGAACAAATTAATTCGTGCCTTAGTTTTGTAAAAAAAATCCCTACTCACGAAAATACAGAATGTATAAAGGAATACAGAAACAAACACAAATGAAATAGAAAAGTTATCTACTAGGATAGATGCAGCGGAAGCCTCTGTGAATGTTCTACAGGAAACTCAAATCTCTCAGGCCAATGAAAGAACGTCTATCATAATTGAACCTTATTTCTAATTCTATAAAGGAACTAAGGGAAAGAAAAATGAGGGGAAAAAACCTAAAGATTTCCTGAGCACACTGAGGAATCCATTGCCTATAGAGTGGGTAAACGCCAACAGGTTGCAAGACAGACCGAGGCCAATAAAGGTGTTGCTCTCCTCAGAAGATGCAGTATTGACTTGCCTAAAACAATTTTCCATACAGAAACGAGGGAATGCTCTAGCGACCTCAATGGTAGGAATAAAGATTCGAGCGGATCATACTATAATGCAACAGAGAGAATTCAAGATGTCATTGGAAGCACTTAAGGAAAGGACGGAGAATGGAGAAACGGATCTCAGAATTGCCTGGATTCATGGTGAATCGAGAGTAACAAGGAACCCGAAGAAACTAGTCTCGTAACCGGTATTGATCCATTGTCAAGTGAAGCGTCACATAGATCTAGTAATTCGCAAAGTAACTTAAACATACTTCCGTCAACAAATAATACAATTGCTATTTTCTACATCAGGTCAATCTTTTCTCTGACCTCTTTTGCTACGACATATTCGCCATAACAGAAACCTGGCTAAAGCCTCATGTATACGCCTCAGAACTTTTTAGTAATCGTCATTTTTCATGCTATAGGAGTGATCGCTTTAATTGGATGGACGGAGAAGTCTTAATTGCGGTTAAAAATGAATTTAAGACATACGAATTAAATATTGATCAACTTAGGAAAGATTCACACCCGACAAATAGTATCGTGATAAGGGTAATAACTCAAGTTTCCTCTCTCATCTTGACTAATACTTACGTGCCACCTGATATCAAATTTGAGGATTTTTCTAACTTCCTCCAGGCATTAGAGGCATTTTGAGTGATTTTAATACAAGAAATTTCAACTTAGCTTCTAAAGGTCTCTTATATGATAAAAAAATCTCATTTCAGATCTGTAATAAAATCTTTAGATCTGAAATTGTTTAACTAAATTCCAAATAAAGATGGTTTTTGATTAGATCCAGTATTCTCAAATATCAGGAGTTGTATGATTTATCAGGCTAGCCCGATGGTGAAGGAAGACCCTTATTATCCTGCGCTGAGCATTCTTATGCAGGTTGTCATAAGTAAGAATCCGCATGTCAATTTTCAATTTTTCAAATCGAATAGAATGCGTTATAATTATGCTAAAGTCAATAGGGCACAATTAATGATCGAAATAGGAATATTGATTGGAGAAATCTATTTGCATTTAAAAACGTGGAAGATGTGTGTGACTTTTTATATTCAAAACTTAATAAAGTTATAAATAAAACAATACCTAAATTCACATTGGATGATAAACCAAGAAAATTTCCTAAATGGTATTCACATGAGTTAATATGCAAAATAAGGACTAAGGAAAAGATAAGACTCAAAATTAGGTATGCTCCTTCATCATACTGTGAACAGATTTTTACTGTATTGCGTGCCGAAATGAAGTTTCTAATTAATAAGCTTCTAATCTCATGGGTTCATATTGATATTTTTGATATGCCACTTAAAAGGTTCTTACACGGAAAAAAAGTGCTGAAAACTTTTCTTCACTCCGTCTGTGACTTTAGGATAGGCCTAAAAGAACTTAAAAAATTGAAAATATCATTACTGGAAAATTATGCGTATAATGCTTGAAGAAATATAAAACTTAGACTGTCGAGCACAGTCAAAGAAGTACTCCTGGACTACATCCAAAAAAAATCTAAAGACTAAATCTTAATAATAATCTTAATAATAATAACCCGCTTAACATTCCAGCATTAAAGTCTTCAAGCCAGTCAAGACTGTCAAGGCAGACATTTATGCTAATAAAAAACTATTCTTTTCTAAATTTATAATGTTATTCATAAACGCTTAAACCCCTAGGCTAACCTAACTAGTCAACACCGTCAACACTATGTCTTCACTACACCACTTCATTACTTCAAGGAGTGTTTCTCTGACTTATATTCTAGTTCTCTGTTTCTGAGTCACGAAGGTATTCAATTCAAGTCATTAAAAATATGAAGAATTTTTTTATAACTATGTCATGACTTTCTACAATTTTGCTATGCACTGTCTGATAAAACTGCCAGGACTGTTGTTCTTAACTGTGCATGAGCATTTCCATGAATTTTTAAAATTTTTCCATGAAAATTTATGATGATTTCATAAAAAGTATAAGAGACTTTATAAAAAATGATTACCTATCTAGAAATCTAGCACTACTCCAGCAAATTTACCAGCACTTTTTCCCCCCGTAAATTCAACTAATGCGTTGATCCTTGCTTCAAGGGCAGGAAGTTATTTATAAGTAGTAAATTCTCTTGTTAGTATAATAAGATAGAAGTCAAGATACTGTACCTCATTATATACAACCCTATAATTAGTTATGTGGCTTTCTACAAATGCGAATTGAATTTTCTATTAGTGATTTCTAAAGGGTTTTTCATGCCCTTCCATCCTATCAAATACATTTTAAAATTTTTTTTAATTTTCATAAACATATTACGATGTAAAATGTTTATGTAATATTTACTACTCTGTGGCTACTTTTGATTTTTTTAAAAGTAATTTTAAAAGAAAGCTTGACTTTTTTCCAAGAAAAACCTTGGTTGACATAATGGAACTCCCAATAGTTATGCGGTTATGCGAACATAAAACGGGTATTTTCAAATGGCCAAAACTTCCTTTCTACAAATGCGAATTGAATTTTCTATTAGTGATTTCTGAATTTCTGATTTCATTCCAATGGTCGTCAAAATCACCCCATCAACTTCGTACACCAATCCACGTAAACACAACAATTAAATCAGGTACATCTGTCTTTATTTTATGAGAACACTCGTGGCCTTAATACAAAACTTAATGTAGTTCACAATTTCCCTGATATTGAACTTTACGATCTCATAACTGTGGGGCCCCTTTTTGGTTTTATAAAGAAACATTTTAAGGTGTTAGTCCAAATTTGGTCGGTGGATTCTTGGGTTCTTTTCAAGAGTTTACATATTAACTTGTTTTCAGTCTAATTTAAATTTCTTAAATTTTAATCAATTAGACGTTTTTAAAGATGATCGGATTGGCCAAAGAGGGGGTGGAGTGCTTGTAGGAGTGCAGCCAGACCTACAAGCTTGTAATATTAAATTAGCACCCATTTTGGAACTTGACAATAATATTAACATCGTAGGCCAAAAAAATCTGTTCCGCTAATCTTACTCGCAATCTACTGACCGCCCGATGTCACTATTTTGCAACTTTCTACTTTTCTTGACAATCTACAGGACCTCCACGACCTTCAATGCCCTAACATTGTAATTATTGGGGATTTCAACGCACCGAAAATTATAGATTTCACCCTTGGTAACTTGTATGACAAAAAATCAGGCCTAGTCCTCAATATTATGAAATCTTTTGATCTTGTTCAAAGAAATGCTGTCTTAAATAAAAATAATCTATGCCTACATATCTTATCAAAGATAACCTGTTGAAAAGGAGTAAACACGGGTACCCAGCTTATTACACTAAGATAAAAATTTTAGCTGATAATATTAGCAAATTGATAAAGCGAGATCACCTCCACTACATCAGTGGCATTGAGAAGGACATAAAAATTAACCCAAACGCTTTCTGGAAATTTGTTAATAGCAATAACATTAGCACTAAACAACCTGCGATTATGTATAGCGGCTCTAAATTTCTGAACAACTCACTGTCTATTGTGAATGCTTTTGCTGATACTTTTTTTGGTCTTTTTCAGATCTCTGATGAACTTGAGGAAGCCCCACATTTTCCTTTTGTTTTCGATTTTTACGCTAGAAACTCCTTCTTCTTATCAATTAATGATGTAGCAGCTGCAGCTAAGACTCTCAAAGCTTCAGACACAGCAGGCCTTGACCAAATCTCTAGTTTCTTTGTCAAAGATTGTGCTATTGTGTTATCCGAACCGCTGACAACGATATTTAACATCTCCCTCAAAACAGGGTTGTTCCCAGTTGCTTGGAAGTCTGCTAAGATCGTTCCTGTATTTAAGGCTGGTGACAAGTCGGATATTGCCAACTACCGTCCCGTGACCATAATTTTTAACTTTGCAAAAGTTTCTGAGTTCTCTATAGCCCCCTTAATCCGTTCAGCAATTAAACCCATCCTTGATGATGAACAACACGGTTGTGTTCGAAGGAGGTCTACGATCACCAACCTTATGTGCTTTACACAATATGTCAATGATGCTCTACAAAAAGGTGACCAGGTTGACGTTGTCTATACCGACTTCTCTAAAGCCTTTGACAGCATCGATCACGCAATTCTTGAATCAAAATTGAACACTATGGATATCCCCAGAAATGTAGTGCAATTGCTATTCAATTATCTGTCAAATAGGCCTAACCATGTAGTGCGCAGGGGTTGCTCATCAAAAACTTTCCATTCCACGTCAGGGGTTCCTCAAGGCTCGGCCCTTGGCTCGCCGATTTTTAAAATTTATGTCAGACCAGGATGCCCTACAGTTCGACCTAGATAACCTTTTCCAATGGTGCAATAACAATAAATTGCCCTTAAATATTAAAAAATGTCGTGTCATGACCTTTTCAAGATCAGTCAGCCCAATTTTTCATGACTATAATATTGATATTACCCCGCTGAAAAGGGAGGTGTACTCTATCCGCGACCTAGGTCTATTATACGACCCTAAACTTCTATTTACAGATCAGATTCAAGATATGGTATCCTCTGCCTCGAGGGCGCTTGGCTTTATAATTCGATCTAGCAAACATTTTAGTGACATTTTTGCTATAAATATGCTCTACAATGCTATAGTAAGGTCAAGGCTAGAATATTGCTACAATACATGCAAGGTACACAACTCAAATTGAGAATATTCAAAAAAGGTTTATTAAGTACATAACTTTCAAAGGAGACAGAACCTACCCCCCTCGAGGCTCGGACTATCTAGCTATGTGTGCACGTTTTGATTTCCTGACGCTAGCCGAGCGTCGTATTCTATCCGCTTGCCTTTATATGTTCAAAATTCTACGATCTGAAGTGGACGTACCAGCTATTTTACAACAAATATCAGAATATCAGAATTCGTAAGATGCGTTAACTCATATTTAATTCGGGCTAGAAATGCGTTATAATTTTTTCCATGTTTATTTTCTAGTTATTATTGCTTACAAATTTCTTAAAGCGACGACCTTATACTACACGACTGTTTAGTTGTTATGACACGTTATTATGAGCCCTTCTACGCTCCTGCACCCAAAAATGTTATCGGTTAGAGGGTACCAACCTTATATCTTATATGTAACTAACTTATATGCATTCTAACATAAATAGTATTGTTTCCAACTCTACGAATGATTTCGACCTTTTTTTTTTGTTAACAAATTCGAATTTGTAAGATGCGTTAACTCTCATTTATTTTAGGCTACAAATGCGTTATAATTTTTCCTTGCTTATTTTCTTGTTTTTATTGTTTACCAATTTCTTAAAGCGACGTCCTTATACTACACGACTGATTAGTTAATCTTTCAATCCTAAAGATTTTTTTTTTTTTTGCTTAGTCTTAATGCCTACGTTTTTCACATGTAATCGCCACTGCTATCACTATGTATATGCATTTATTTCTTACTTATATTTTACTACTTTTATTTTTTCTCATAAGGCGTTTTCTTGTGTACATATCATGTTACCCATTTAATTACCTTTTTAGATCGCGGGAAATGTAATTGTCAAATAAATAAATATATACGAGTAAAACCCTTCCTACCGCGCTCGCGCAGGCTGTCCAGTCCAGCCGGTGCACCGACAAGCGCTGATTCATTCAAAAATACTTTTGATTGGTACAGAAACTTTCCAAAAATGACGTTCAATGACCTTAGATGCATCAAAAATTTTTTCTTGTTGTTATAAACAAATTAGGGAACAAAAGTGTTTTCTAAGAGAGCGTTCACTAATTACGCAACTTTTTTTTCGTCTTTTTTAGTCCCCTCCTCTGCGTAACGCATTTTCCAAGTTTCTTCTGTATATTTTTACCATTACCGTAACAGAAATCAGAACACCCCCCCCCCACAATTTAATTTTACGTAATTTGTTAACGCTTCCTAATTAGAGTCAATATTCAAAAATTTCAGACCTCTATTTTCGGGAGAACATGGATGGATTAACATATTTACTAATGAGTTGTGAAAGATAAATATGAATTGGAAATAGTGTAAACTATTTATGTAAAGAAATTATATAAACAAATTATCACCACAAATAAGTCGATCTTTCCCTGAATTAAACTTGAAGATCTCGTGTAGTGATAATTTGTTTATATAATTTCTTCATATAAATAGTGTACACTATTGTCAATTGATGTTTATCTTTCACAAGCCATGCGTAAATATGATAGTCAATTTTCTTCCGAAAATACAGGTCTGAAATTTTTTAATATTGATTCTAATTAGGAAGCGTTAACATATTACGTATGGTGAAAATATACAGAAAAAACTCGGAAAATGCGTTACGGAGGAGAAGGTGGTAAAAAAGGGCGAAAAAACGTTACGTAATTATTGAACGCTCTCTTAAAAAACACTTTTGTTCCCTAATTTCTTTATAACAAGGAAAAATTTTCGATGCATCAAAAACCACTGAATGTCATTTTTGGAAAGTTTCTGTACCAATCAAAAGTATTTTTGAATGAATCGGCGCCTGTCGGTGCACCGGCTGGACTGGCCGGTCTATCCGAGCGCGCGAGGGAGGGTTTCGCTCGGATATATTCGCATAACTGCATAACTATTGTGAGTTCTATTATGTCGACCAAGGTTTCTATTGCAAAAAAAGATGCTTTCTTGTAAAATTACTTTTTAAAAAATCGGAAGTACCCAAAGATTAGAAAATGATACATAAACATTTTACATCGTAATATGTTTATGAAAATTAATAAATTTTAAACTGATGGGTGAACTACTATCGTATAGGCAAACAAACTCTGAACATTTGAAGGCAATCGGAAAATATGACTTTTAAAATTGAGGCAGTTCAGAAATAATGCCTCATGTACTGTTGGGTTGTCGCCATAAATGAAATAAAAATACGGGAGTGCAAAATTTTTAAAAACTCGACCTGAAAGTCCAAAAACTCAACCTGCCCGAATGTTCAATTTAAAAGTTTCCAGAAATTGCTGGTAATTTATGGTACGTTACCGGAATTTTCTGGAAAATTTTCAACTCTTTAAGGACCAGACCACTTTCTAGGTACAAAAAATTCATTTTTTTCAAGTCGTATATGTTTTTCCACGTGTCTTTTTTTTTTAAATTGCACTTTTGGAAAATTAAAATTTTCAATTTTTGCAACCAAAAAAATTTTTTAATTAATTTTTTCCTGACAAACCTTCTTTAGGATGCATTTCCGCCCTATGGGGCCGATTTGACGATTTTTTACGATAACAGTCATTTGAGTAGGAAAAGGGTTAAAATTTTAAAAGATATTTCCAAAAATTGTCGTAACCCTTATGTGCTAAATATGGCACATTGGGTATCAAAGGGTTAATTGAACTTGGGTTAAGTCGGTCTTCCGACATTTCAGTATTAAAAAGTCATTATCTTTGTGATTAAATGAGATTAAAAGTAGAAGCATCAAATTCAGAGGATCAAAATCTACAAGAATATGTCAATTTTTTATACCCCACAATAAGCGGGAGCGCTGGAACAGAATTGAAACGGTTTAATTTGGTTAGAAAAGTTAGTTTGGAGATTTTATATTCATGTTTCTCCAGTTAGTCGAGACTAAGTGCAACTAAAATTAGTACCATTCATTTCAGCAGATCGGAGACTCTTTCAATAGCAATAAAAAATTTTTTTAAAAACACCTGCATGCGAAGTTCAACTTCTCGTGGCTGCGCAGCGAGCGCAAAGTACCCGATTCACGCATTTTCTGGGAGATGTTATTCGCACACTGGTTCGAGTGTGCGAAGAAAAACGCATAGGATATTCG
>JBAGKK010515804.1:0-13618 GCA_037177015.1 Euceroptres primus
ATCTTTTCGGGCAAGATCCTCGTATAATTTTGATCGAACTTCGCCCGCCTTCGGCGGGCTCGTTTGATCAACTAATTTTAGATATCTGAAATCGTCACAATCCGCTGAATATGAATTTTAAACTTTCAAAGCGCTAAGTTCAAAAATGAAAAATTTTTATTTATAAATTTGAAGATTCTCTACCTTGTCATACTTTTATTAAGGAGTTCCGAGAAGAGTCCTCAATATAGTCATTTGTGACCCATACTTGTTATAGTGTAATGGATATCTGTAGGTAGTGTAGACCCTTCAAATGTTACCTGAGTAAGAAAGTTTTTTGCAGAAGAAGGATAGAATGAGAAAGATATAGATCCATATATTAGCCATAGAAATTAGGCTCTATTTCACTACCCTCCCGAAAATCTAGAGATTTTCTAGACATCGATAGACAAAGTTTCGTCTAGCGGACATTTAGGAAAACGTTGAGTGTTCTGTTTTTCTAGAAATTGTCTAGAACGTGCTTAGTAGCTGATACCAGCAGTCAGGTAAAGAGGGCTTGCCATCCTCTTTCGTTTAGATTTTGTCTAGAGTCTAGAGTTTCTAAACTTGCCTACTAGAAATTTCTTCAGAACCTACAGTCAGGTATAGCGCTACCGAAGGTTTTATTACTTTTTATTGTTGCGGGCTTTTGAAATTTGAATACTATTGTCGAAGAATTTTGCTTTAAGGGACTTAATACGTCATCATTGAATAGCTAACCAATTTAAAATTCTAACCAATTTTAAAATTTCCAACAAATCATGGATATAAATAATTCTAAGCTGACCAATTATTAATAAAAAATATGCCCATTTTGTTCTATCCAAGTTCATAAAATAAACTTATGAGAAAATTATGATTTAATTTATATTTATTTACGTTTATTTATTATTAATAAATTATTTTATTTTTTAACTTTAATATTATTTATTTTTAAAATATTTACTTTTAATGTAGATATTCAATTAATTAATTTAAATATATTAATTCTAAATATTAATTAATTATTTATTTGATAACTTAATATAATTAATAATTTAAAGTTTGTTCATAAATTTAAATATTTACTTATTTGTATTTATTATTAATTATATTTTTGATTAATAACGCCACACTTAAAATATTTAAATTTTTAACTTTTGAACGAAAATTTTAGATATTTGTAATCGTAAAAATACGTAGATTATGAATTTTTAACGATCAATTTGCTAATTACAAGACTGAAAAAATTTATAGTTTCAGATTTTAATCCTCTATTCCTGATTTTAATCCTCTATTCCCCGACCAAGTCCCAGGCGAGGGCCTGTTCCACGAACTCTGCAATAAAGCATAGGGCCAGGTAAAGAGGATTCAAATTAATAAATACAAATTTTTGCAGTTTTGTAATTCAAAAATTAATGGTTGAAAATTCAGATCCTATGGATTTTCACGATTAAAAGCATATAAAATTTGGTTTAATAAGTCCAAATTAGAATAAGTATCAAGTATTTCGTAGGCGGTAAGAGATAGCTAAAAACGAACATCATTTTTAGAATTTCCATCAACGGGATTTACTGTATAAATAATAAGGAACAAATATAAAGAGGTGAAGACGTAAAATATAAATAGGGTTTTATGACGCTCCAATCCATCGAAACAAAAGGTCTGACTGTCCTAATAATAATAATAAAACTGTTCTTTTCAAAACTCTTTTTCGGTTAGGTTTTGTTTAGAATTGTCTAGAAACGGGCCAATTCCAGACCAAAATGAGACCAAGATTGATCTTTTCCTGATCTCAAAGTGGTATTAATCCTCTGCCTGGTCAAATGACCGTAATCGTCAAAAATCGTCAATTAGGACACCTGGTGGGGACAATGGGAAACACGTTCTATGACGCTGGAGTGAGGATAAGGTAGCACAGGCAGAGGGTTAACTTGGTATATATTTTCACAAGGGCAGCTACGTAGTTACAACTTTTGCCGCAGGAGGTCCGCACCTTACCGCTCCAAGATACACAACAACTGCAAGTCTTGCTCTCTCTCTCTCTCTCTCTCTCTCTCTCTCTCGCACCTATGCTTTCACTCTCATACTCATTTTGATGTTACTTTGCACATTTCTCATCGCGGATCGCAGTCGGCATTTCCGCTTCTTTCTGGATCATCTGCAATCTCGAAGTTCCTTCCGAAGTTCACGAAAATTTACAAGTCTCATTTTTTAACCTAAATCCTTCGAGACTGAAAGCAATTGGAAATTATGACACTTCCGCAATTTCCGCCATTTTTTTTACATGGGCTCAATACCTTAATCTTGAGTTTAACTTAAATGGCTGTCCGAAATTGCTAATAGAAAAGAAAATAGAAAGCAGATCGGAGAAATTAAAAGTTAAAAATTAATTTTAATAATTAAATAATTAAATAATTAATAATTAAATTTTTAAAAAAATTAAAAATTAAAATACGATTCAGGTTTCTAGGTGCAGGTGCAGATGAGTTGGTCTTTCAGATTAGCAATAATAAACAAATGTCACTTACTAGAAATGAAAAGATGGAGGTAAATTGTGGTTCTTCCATTTATTGAAAATCTTCAAAATCAAATTAAACAAGTTTGCAAAAAGAATGATTTAAAGTTATTATATAAAAATGGGAATAAATTCGATAACAAATTTTTTAAATCTCAAAAAGATCCTGCTTCTTTCGGTGGTGAATCGAATATCGTAAACCAAATAGACGCAATAGGTAGTAACTATTCTGTCAACTTGAGACCCGACGTCCAAGATTGAAGTACCTTTTATCATAATTTTATTTTTACGTGTAATAAACCAAAAGAGTGATTTTGGATCTTCGCGCCATATCTCAGTTTGGGTTGGGTAGTGTTAACTAACCTGTAAGAATCTCTAGTACATAACCTCTAATCTTCAAGCCACGCGGTTTTTCCGTGTTGGCCTGTTTATTTGAAATTAATCAAATTTCCATTTTTACTATAAAACTGTAATCTAATATTTAAAAAAAATAAATGTATCTACTGTTATACAGTACTACTAATCTCTGATACGTTCTCGTCTTAATGACAAAAAACGTTTATCCGATGAAAATGAGGTTATGGAAGATTGAGATCCAAAATTTCCTCAAATTTCCTCTGACTATATTGTGTTTTCCCATAGTCTTGGTAATAAGATGTTGCCAACTCAGAACGTCGACAAATTAACAATAAAAACATTTTTACCGGAAAGCCGCCTACATTATTAAAGTACATTTCTAACGGTCGCCAAAAACAACTTTGAAATATATAAATAAATGCTTATTATTGACATTTACTGACAAAAAATATCATTTTTTCTGCTAATTGTCTTTAAATTATATTGGACATGAGGTTTAGTAATGAAAATATATCATCCAATATTTTTAATGTATTATTTAAACAATTTATATGACTTAATGCTTATTATCAACATTTATGGGAAAAAAGATAGTTTTTTCTTCTAGTTGTCTACTATCTTGTTAGTCATGTTTAGTAGTGAAAATTTATCTTCCGGTATTTGTTTATATTTCGCTTTAAAAAACCCGTATGTTTTCGGATAGAATTCGGAAAAAATCACTTTAAATAATTTAAGATAATCAAAAACTCATTACTTTTAGTCCGACGCAAATGCTCGTGTAAGCAGAAACATGTTTATTGTTCGAAACTTCAAAGAATTTCTGAAAATTATGTACCGTACGAATTATAACAATGTCCTTTTGGTAACCCATTTTTAAAAATTGTTAATTAAATAAAAATTTAATCGAAAATCTGGAGGCACAGTCAAATAAAGTGCGAAAAAAGAAATTTTTATAATATATTTACTAAAAATTTACAAAATTTAAAAAATTTTTAAATTAATTTTTCTGCGTTTATTAAATGTCCACTAGGTAACCTTCCTAACATGTAAATTATTTAGCTTGACTACAAAAATGATTCTTGATCTCTTAAATTGGTATTTTCGTTTTATTTTGAATCACAGTTAATGGAAAAAAATACTTTGGCTAGTTCGGAGAAGATTTTTTTTTAATCGATAGGCCAAATTTTTTAATCATTGCCAAACTTTTTGGCAATGACCCATATACTGTCAAAAAAGATCTTTTTTCTGCTAATTGTCATCGAATTATATTGGCCATGGTTTAGTCATGGAAACTTATCAGCCGATATTATTTATTAATTTTTCATATGAACTATATAAAAATACACACATTTTTGATGCTTTGCTAATTAATGACAAAGTTAATTCTTAAGTGCTTAAACTACAACCAGGAGCTCGAGAGCTTCCGGGTCAAGCACACTATCAGTCTGTTTCCAATCTGTTCTTAGATCTGAAGTACCTGTTTCGAGCTTACTGGGCTCTTCGGATAGCAGAACGATTGGAATTAAAAATGAATCAATGCTTTTTCCATACAAATACCGATAATAGCCATTTTTTATAACATTTGTTTAAAAAATAAGCAAAAAATATCGGAAGACAAATTTTCATTACTAAACATAACTGTTACGACCGAAGTTATATTTAAGTAAACAAATAAAATTTGTTCAAATATATACTCCTCCTTCCGTCTCAAGTAGCGAAATTTACGATCTTCGTGAGCGAGGTAGTGGATCGTTCTCACCCTTATTATTCAAGGGTGCCGATTATCCACCTATCAAAGAGTGTGAATGAAACAGGAAATGCTGGATACACAATTAAACAATTTATTTACCATAGTGTAACTACAATTTTGCTGTATGGAATGAGCGTAGTGTGTGTAATGTGTTTTTTTCTAAAACGCTTTACTCTATTTTGGCACTTACCCTTCTTCCACACTATGACTTACGTGAACGGATATCAACGAGAGAGAGATAGGGGGGGCGGAAGAGGGAGAGGGAGGAGAGAGAGAAAGAAAAGACGCACTAATGCGGACCGGCGCTGAAGTTCGTTTGGTCAATCCTCGTGCCCCTTCCAGATTCTTCTCTTTTTCTTGCAAGAACACACGGCGTCCGGGTAACAATTGTCCAAGGGTTTTAATATCTGAATTTACAAATTGTTGCGAAACCGCGAAATACAGGAACGTGCGAAGATATAGTCTGCCTACAATTAGGATGTTGCTTTTACAGTAAGCACACTAAAATCACTTGTGTTACGAGCGACGCAAGGGCGATATTTGTGGTTCGATAAACTAAACATTATAATTATTATAACATTAGAAGCATGCATGAAAATTCTTATCGCCTTGCCTCACTCTCAACCCGAGCGCTCACAATAATTGCTGACGCTGTATACGCTACCTCGGGCTAAGAATCCAAGCGAGCTGGCCTTGAGGACTAAGAAGATTTTATTTTATTCTAAATTTCCAAATTTTAAAATGTATTATAAATTTAGAAATCCCGGAAAAGAGATCGAGGCAATTCTATATCCTCTCTCTTAACATGCTTTCAGGTACTCAGGAAGATTTTTCAAAAATAATTTGGACACAATTTGCTAAAATAAATATGTATCCAAATCCGGTAATAATAATAATAAATATGTGCGAGAGGACAAGGACGCTCAATCGCTATTGGAAATTCAAGGGATGAAAGCAAGGAATGGCAGAATGAGAGAACGTATAATGTGATGCGTAAGGAAAGAAAGAGAGGGAGAATGTCAGAACGTATAAGAAGAACAGAAGAACAGAAATGGAGAGAGAGCTCGCGTTCTGCATCCTCTCGCTACACATACATGCAAGCGTCATGCCCTTGCCTCTACCATTTTTAATGCCGTGCGTCCACTCACACGCACCGCGGAAATAATATGTATGAGCCGACTGCTATAACCGCTCGCATCTCGAGAAGCATATACGTTGCATGTATATATACGGAGCATATACGTTGTTGAGTTGTCAAACTCCACGTGCTTTTTAACTAAAACCAACTTG
This sequence comes from Euceroptres primus, assembly GCA_037177015.1. NCBI lineage: Eukaryota > Metazoa > Arthropoda > Insecta > Hymenoptera > Figitidae > Euceroptres > Euceroptres primus. Next base: position 5,913 of record JBAGKK010515804.1, read on the forward strand.
CTTAAGGAATTACGTATTCCTAAAAATTATCCATAACTACAGGTCTAAACATTATTAAGTAAGTTTAATTAAGTTTAAACATACTGCTAATTAAATCTAGACCAGTACCAATAAAATAAACTCTGGTGCAAAATCATTGCCATTATAAATTAATGGTCAGTGAGCTTAAAACAATTCGCTGAGCAAACACATTCTCGAGCTCAGTGAAGACAGCAGTAACGCGAAATTTCGCAAGTGCTGACAGCAATTTGACGGACACACGTATGAGAATCCTAATTATCCCTACTAATTCACCTCGACCTAATACCAATTTCCTGCATAAACCAAAAACTCCTACCACGCTTGACCTCGAGAGGAACCGACGAGGGCGGGTAGGGCCAAATCAAATGCGCAGTCTTCTGCGGGTCTTGGTACGAACAGACTTGGAATAGCAACGAACATGGATTCTTTCATCTGCTCGTCCACCGTTCAGTACAGCTAACTTCCTCGTTGTATCCCGCCTAGTCAGGCCTGGCCAAGTAAAGTGTTCTAGCCGGGAAGTCCCTCGCTGGTCGCGCTGAGTGGACGAAAAGCCTAAAATTCTCTTAGCTGAACAGAGTCGACCGGGGAAATAATCACAAAAAATATTATTTCGGAACCGGACAAAATTCTAGAAAGTGATCTCGATAATTTCATAGCACCGAATCTCAAAACGGTGGTGTAAAATTATCAAAATATCAAATTAGGACTATTGAGAAAATCAGGGATGGCCACAGACCAGATTTCAGCTCCCAGAGCTCGTCCGTGGTCATCTCTGGAGAAAATTAATAAAGAGAATATCGATCAATTCCTATACTTTCGATTATTCTTTGGTTAAAAGCCAATTATTTATTTTTCTCCGTAAGACGGATTGAAACGTAGAAGCGAGGTGTCGTATCGCAAATGTGTGTCGCGAGAAAGACTAGAGCTGTCAACTTGACAGCGAACAAGTTCGCTTCATCGCCCACTCATGAAGAATCAACGCGAGGATCAGATTCTTATCTCCCTTCTCTTTTCTTCCGGACTGGTAGAACAAGCGAAGTGTCGAGCCACAAGTGTGTGTTGCGAGGAAGGACTAGAGTTGTCAAATTGACAACGAATAAATTCAATTGATCGCCCTGTCCAGAGAAATCGACGCAAGGACGACAGATTCTCATCTCTCCTTCTCTTTTCTTCCGGATTGATAGAAAATAAGCTCGATGGTAAGGTTTCAATGTATCATTTCCACCTGTCGATTATTCTGCCCATAATTTCTTACATAAAATATTTTAATAAACTTGTTTATTAATTAAAAATACATGTTTAATAAACATGTAAGAAATATCTGGGAATTTTGAACTCAAAATCAGTTTGTCGGCAATTATTTGTATTTTCCTTCCCTTTTCGTTTTCACTTTCTGTTCTGGTAGCAGAAAAAAACAATAATAAAAGACAACCCCTTCAGTCCGAAGAGCGAAAGAAACGATCCCACAATATTAAACAGGATTCAAATTTCATGTTCGAATCTTGGCAGTTTGGAGCCTCCACGTGCACAGATATTACATAATTCAAAGGAAGAGACTTTTTGCAACATTTTCGTCCTTTTCTTGCACAATTATTTTTGACTTAGAAATTTATTTGTTTACCACAAATAGTTTACCACACGTAACACTTGTATATTAAATGAGAACAAATTTTTAACGAAAATGCATCGCTTTTATTTGTGAGCAATTAACACAAAAATATCACTTTTATTTTGAGTGAGAACAAATTTTTAGAATTCTGTTTTATTTTTAAGTTTTTTATTCTCCTCAGACGCGAAACACGGTGAAACGAGAATCTAGTGCAAGACAAAGGTCCGTGTTCCGAACTGTGCTTTTTGCGACAGATAAACTGACGGGCGAAACTAATGTGTCTTTGCGACAATTAGATAAGTGGCAATGAGACATTAGGCTGCCCTCAGTTTTATACAGGCGGGAGGAACTACTTTCACGGACTGTGAAACATCTACACGCTATCAGACCGCTGCTCGTCCACCTGCTGAGTTCGCACTTTGGTACGAGGTGGTACTCCGCTGTCTAACACCGGTGCGAGAATGCTCCTCTTAATGGAAAATAATGATTCCTACTTTTGACCGTTTCCACGCTCTGCAGTACACCGGCGACTCGCTACCGCCTCCCTTTCTTGCTTAGTACCGTCACTAGCCCAACGAATTTGTGTTTGACCTTGGAAATATGAAATATGAATAAACAGTCTATAAGTTATTTGGAATGGAATGGAAGCTTCTAATGTGTCCCCTAAGGGTTTACATTTTTCTTGTATCTCTTTCCGATTCCTTTTACACACCCCTCACACACTTACTTGGGGTGGGAGGGGAGCTTACAGTTTTAAGGTAGGTTCCGAACCACCAAGAGCAACAGCCGAGGCTCGTCCAGAGTGCGAGGCGGGAATCGAACCCGCAAGCCGACGGAGAGGGTTTAAAGCCTACGCCTTAGCCCCCACGACCATTGTCCCACCCGTCTATTAGTTATTTTGAGCCCCGTTTTTTTATTTGACTCCACTGTGAGACGGCCGGACGGACGTACACCTGTCCGAAAGTATAAGGGCTTCTATTCGGGGCTACGAAACCCTATATACTGCATGTTCTTTTATTTTTTAATACATTAAGTTTCAAGAAAATGCTGTATACGACTTACCTTACCCCTTAGCCATGTTACTATTTGTGAAAGTATGCAACAGTACATTCTTTCAAACGAAAATAAAATATGTACTCGGCTTTAAATTTAACTTGATTATTTTAGTGGAAGACTTGTATCGATAACCTGGGGAAATTAGAAGTACGTCTACAACAATGTCTGGATCCTTTGCCAGTTACTGAAAATAAGGAAATATATAGTGCCCTCACTGTTGACTCCGAGTGGGATACTACACATCGTTCCGGATTGTGGGGTGTAACAGAACTTGACATAATAGCAACTCTTCACAATAGGTTCATACATGCAAATAATCTAACGGATATAATAATAAGGTAATATTTTTAAATTAATTTGTTTTAAATAAAATACGTGGTCGCCCGCGAGAAAAGTGCGTAGTTGTCGGGTTTTATTTTTCGAGATATTTGTGTTTTTGAAGGTGTGGGTCAAAATTGACAATGTTAAATTATTACTACAAAATTATACTTTCAACTATGCTTAGTTTAGCAGTTTTATGTTTATATCTCGGCAGCAACTGGAAGTGGGCTTATATTGTATTTGAAGAAAAAAATCACTCGCAAATGTGAACTGCAATTTTCACGTAATGCTGTATTCGCTCTTGTAACTTTAAAGGTGAATTGTATCCTTACTCTTGAAGCTGATGGGTTCGATTTTTTATAAATTGTTGATGTCTACATGCGGATTTAAAACTATCATGTATATTACCAAGAAATGAGGATCAAAATTGAATTCAACAATCCATGCCATCTCGGTTAGCATTATTTCTCAAATGTACCCAACCAAAAAATGTACTTCTCCGATCGGCCTCAAACTCGCACAAAGTTTACTACTACCTGATGGTACTTCCCACAAAAAAGATTGATGAGCTTATTCAAAAACTCTCCAACGTGGAGGGGGTCGAATTTTCGGACTTTATCAAGATATCAAGATACGAGGTAGGAAATTGACGACGGTGGCAGGGCTTGCCAAGCCCTCTGCAAAGGCTAGTCAACCTTGGGAGAGGCTTGGTATCCAAGCCTGTCCCAACCCTTCATAGACCCGAAAATGTTAACACCATTTCAGACCTGGAAGTCAAGTCCTTGACCAGGGTTGTTAGTAAAGCCTTGGGCAAGCCTTGAATCGTCAAAATTCTGAAGCTTGAGCCAAGCATCGATAATTCTCAATTGCTAATTTTATAAATTGCTTTTATAATTTAGTATAATACCGTTTCAAAGTGGAGCAAACGCGTTTGCATATAGAAAATTAATATAGTGCTTTTCAAGAGTTTGAAATATATTTGTTTGAATAAATGTCAAAGAAGTAACACTAGCTGAAAGAATCTTTTCATATTGCCATAGAAAGTATATAAGAATCTGAAATCCACTATATGAAAAATTATTCCCTCTGAAAAAGAGGGGGCAAAAGAAATATCTACATGTAAATGCGGATTTACAACTACACATAATCGCACACTTGAACGCTATGAAAAATCTTAACCGCTGCAATGGTTCGAACCCTACCTTAAACTATCTAACAAACGCATTCCTAACGCCTAAAGCCTTTCAGCTATTTTCATTACAATATTCCGTAAAAAATCATGCCAATAACCTACTGCTGTCCAAATCTGATATCAGATTTTCAAAATACCTAATGGCGGACCAAAATTTTCAAAAATTCAAGACATTAGAAAATATGTTTGGAACTTGATGAAATTGGTCACATGCAGGTTCCAGGGATCGCTGAATCCAAATCTGGTATCAGATTTTCAAAATTCAAAATGGCGGATTCAATATAGCGGAACCAAATTTTCAAAAATTTTTAGAACCTGATAAAATTGGTCATATTTAGGTTTTCGAGGCCGCGGTCCCGAGAACCTAAATATGACTAATTTTATTAGGTTCCATGTATTTTTGCTAATTCCTTCAATTTTTGGAAATTTTGGTCCGTTATTTTGAATTTTGAAAATCTCATTTTAGATTTGGATTCAGCGACTTTGGAAACTAAAATATGACTATTTTTATCAAATTCCAAACATTTTTGAGAAATTTGGTCCGCTATATTGAATCCGCCATTTTGAATCCGCTATTTGAATCCGCTCATTAAGCCTGAGCAAAAGAAGGCTCGCACAAGCTTTGGCTCATCGTCAGACTTGGCAATTCCTACCTGGGGCACGTACATTTTCAGTAACATAAAGTAGCAGTTAATACAACCCCTTCAGTCCGAAGGAACATGGAAACGATTCCGCATCAAGAATAAACAGGATTCGCAATTCGTTTGTGAATCTTGGTAGTTTAGAGCCTCCGCGTGCGCAGCTGTAATATAAACTTGAGAAGAAACTTTTTTGCAGCATTATTTTATTATTTTACTTATGAAAAATTACTCGAGTCCTTTTAATTCTAATATTTAGTCATTTTCACGTATTATACAGATCGGGAACCTATCCAGTTCGAATCGCTCTCCCCTACATGAACTCAACCGATTATTTCCAAGCTTTGTATTTTTTAACAATCGTTAAAGGTAGCAAACAAAGGTTTTTTGTTCATTGCAACGAACTCATTTGTTGTACAGGAAAAAAGTTAAGTTTAAAAATGAAGGTTATAGAGAGATCTACAAAGTGACGGGTCACACGTTAAGATTCGTTCATTTGCTTACTTAGAAAAGTAAACTGTCCAAAATCGCCTTTTTTTAATCATGCTATTATTTTTGCAACAATCATGTAACAATTTCGAAAGTTTCAGAAAATATGCTCCTTAGCACTCTAAAAATATCTGCAAAACTTGAGCCCAAAATAATTATTAGTTTCCCCAAAAAGTCATTTGTTATTAAAAAAATGTATTTTTTCCAAGTAATTGCCGATGCTTTGGCCGATTGGATATCATTCCAAGTGGGAAATTTTGACCCTAGGAAAGTAGTACTGTCAGGTACATTTGGCAGTGAAACGATATTTTATAATTAGCTTGTGCAAAAGTGGCTTTAAAAAGAAGGTATGTTTTTGCCTCGTAAACAAATGAAATAGCTCCTTAAATTTTCAGGTTATGATATCGGGGTAGAATCCATTCGGCTGGTGCTATTGTTTCACAACTTAAAAAAAAAATTGTTGTACGTTAATTTGTTCCTGAGATAGTTTTTCTTTTCTAAACAATTACTGCTACTACAATTTTCAATATACAAAGCTCAAGTTTGAACTGGGCATAGAGCAAGAGTTTTACTATTTATTATAAATTTTACGAAGCAATAATTATATTTTTATTGTTTATAATCGTGCATGATTGACGGTGAAGGATCGAGGCAGTCTGCGGTGGCGTTGTGGGTGTAGCTTTGTCTCGCCGACTGACAATCGCGAATCACGCCTGATTTGAATTGGTGCTATCAAATTGCAACAACTTTCAATATCTCAGCAACACATTGATGTATCGAGATGTTTTTTTTTAAATTTGGGGTAGCTTTCCGCGCTGTTTACAAATCTGCCAGAGGCTTCTCAAAAAAATTCTATTTAATGCCTGCAATTTTAAACTATTTTATTTATCTTCTCTAATTTTTCTATGAAATTATTGTTCATTGGATTGGCTGCAATGTGTTACTTATTTTTCTGAAGATCTACCTTTGAGAAATTACTTTAGGAAGAAAAATGTAAAAAATGCTTAAAATATTCTTTAATAACCAGACGTAATTTATATTTTTTTGTCAATATTAAAAAATAAAGGATATTTTGTGTGAAAAAATTGCTATAGTTATTCTTTTTTCAATATTTTTGTTTATTCAACACTCATTTATTATTATATTACATATGATAGATACTTTTATCTACATATTTTTAAAGTTTGCGCCTCCTAATCGGTATATCTATGCCGTCGTCTCTAAGAGGAGTAAACTGAATGAATATGTAGACATAAGTATTATTTGTAGTATATAATAATAATTGAGTGTTAAATAAACAAAAGTATTGAAAAAAAGAATACCTATGGCACTTTTTTCACACAAAATATCCAATGAAAAATAAATTCGTAGCAAAATTAGAGAAGATGAATGAAATAGTTTAAAATTGCAGGCATTAGATATAATTTTTTTGAGAAGCCTCTGGCAGATTTGTAACCAGAGCGGAAAGCTACCCCAAATTTAAAAAAACATCTCGATACAGCAATGTGTTGCTGAGATATTGAAAGTTGTTGCAATTTCAAAGCGCCAATTCAAAGCAGGCGCGATTCGCGATTGTCAGCCGACGAGACAAAGCTACCACCACAACGCCACCACAAACTGCCTCGATCCTTTACCGTCAATCATGCACTATTATAAAAAATAAAACTACAATGTATTGCTTCGTAAAATTTATAACAAATAGTGCAACTCTTGCTCTATGCTTAGTTCAGTCTTGAGCTTCGTATGTTTAAAACTATAGCAGCAGTAATTGTTTAGAAAAGAAAAACTATCTCAGGGACAAATTAACGTACAACAAATTGATTTTTCCTAAAAGTTCTTAAACAATAGCACCAATCGAATGATTTTTACCCCGATACCATAACATGAAAATTGACGGAGCTATTTCATTTGTTTACAACGTAGTACGTACCTTCTTTTTTAAGCCACTTTTGTTCAAAATCTTCCTAATCAACTTTTTGTCAGCTTGTATGTATATTTCGAAATTCACGTTTATCACGTTTGAAACAATTTATTTAATTTTTAGAAGATTTTTGAATTATCATTTGGGTAAGTAACGAGATTATAATCAGAAGAGGCTTTTCATGGGTTGTGAAACAGATCTCAACTATATAACTCAATATTAACCCATCAAATCAGAGAATTTTCCGTGTCATTTCAGACCACATGAAGTTTTAATGTTTGAAAATAACTTTTATTTTGTGAAAAAAGATCCTCATTCGCTCCGCTGGGAATCGAACCCAGGTCTCCCGATTGCCGGTCGGTTATTCTGACCACTAAGCTAATAGAGAGATCGAGAATTGATCATTTTTCACAGTATACGCATTACATGCTAGATGTTACTTATATTTAAAGTTCAATG
>JBAGKK010515815.1:0-13617 GCA_037177015.1 Euceroptres primus
ATTTAGTTATTATTTATGAATTATTACACATAACGCATAACCAAAACACTGAAAACGAACTGATGCGAACCGACGCTAAGACTACTACGTCACTACTGCGCATTTTGTTGCTACGCTACTTGCGCGACACCGCTGAGCTCCGAGTTCAGCTCTCCTCGTTCCCTTGGACCCCTCGCCAGAAAACTAACACACACTCATCTATAAACTAATTCCTCGAAGGCGTTTCCGAAACGGCTTTCAACAGCGATTTCAGTGTAATTCGAATGTATTTTCCATACCAGACATCCGTTCATCGTTATTTCCTTTAAATTTTGTTGGTATGGAAAATCCATTCGAATTATTAGTTTATGAATAAGTTTGCTTTAAAAAATTGGTCACGTGACAGTCTGGCAGATGCCCTTAAGTTTGATGAAAGATTCACAAATATTGTCATGCCATCATATAAAAATACTGTGTAACATCAAAAGAAACGAAGCAATTCAACATTTTAGTTACACTCTTTCGAATATTTTAATATGCACGTTTTTCATAAAAATTCTTGATTTAACTTTTTAAATTTTTTATGCTAGTGAAATAATTTACTCTGCTTGTCTATAAGTATTTGAAAGTCGAGAAACGTACGGGGACATTTTTCAAGAGTTTAAAATACAATTTCTGGTTGCGGTAGAGTAAACTGCGATATCGCTCGGGATGTATTGTAGGTATGTAGATTTCGAAGCTGAGCCACTTTAAAACAACGTCATTTCACGGACGACTCAGTATGATGGAGCATTTTTTCTACACTCTCTGTACAGTAGCCTGCAGGCCGTGTGTCGTTATAAATGAGCGCATTTTAGCCGTCGCAGAGTCACGGATATTTGAGTTTACAAGTGGAATATTATGTCTATGATACTGCAATACATGTTTCATTTCACTCTCGCGGTTCACAACTTGAGCGTAAAAGAAATTCTGCAATTTTCTTCGGAACAAAGACTTGGCAAGCAGTAGTTAGACTTAATGTTAACTCTTTGTAAACGCGACTAAACTAACTTCCTCTTTAGCACGTACTGTTGTTTAGCAAGATGCCCTGCAGTCTTTCACCATTTAAGGGTTAACGAAACTCCTCAGGAATTATGAATTGTCCAACTTTTTATTTTATTATGTGAATGGAGGAACATTAGTCAATTAAAAGTCATTCATTTCCCTTAAAAGTCATTCTGATTTTGTTCTGAATATTCATAATTATATTTTTAAAATTTACACAGTAAAAAAGAATACTTAAAATTGGTACACGTTAAAATGGTTTAGATTAAATTTAATAAAAATTTGTTTTAATGTGAGCAATATTGGTCTAAATTCGATACCACCTAACCTGAATTTCAGAATTGATTCTTAAATTCAAATAAATTTTGCTTAAATCCAGACAAATTTTACTAAATTTAATTCAAACCATTTTAAAGTGTAACAGTTTTAAGTATTTTTTTTTACTGTGTATAGGGTACGTGTATACGGTACAATGATTGGCCCCGTTAAACAATGATTGGCCACCTTCAGTCTCTAAATTTAATAAGAAATACACGTAAATAAAACCACTAATAAACAGTGCAGAGTGTTTAGCGTTAATAATATTGCACTGTTTATTAGCAATTTTATTTGAAAATACATATTTGCTTATCAAGTATATTTTAAGGAAAAGGCCAATCATTGGAGGAGCGGGGCGCAACAATTGTACCGATTACCCTACTTTGTTTTTAAAATGCTTTAGCTAAATTCTATATTCTGTTATACGTGTCGGGATAGAGCGTTAGAATTTTTCGAATACTATCGTTTTTCGACGACGTTTTGCTTACAGTTTTCTAGTTTGGCGCAAAAAGCACGTTCAAGCTTGCATTTTACCAGGGCTAGTGCTTGCAGATGTGGACGAGCAACGAGGCTCGCCAGTCGCTCTTGCTCTCACCGTCTCCCTCGCACTCACTATAGTCTCTCTCCCTTGCTCTAATGGATTACGGTACTATGCAAGGTCAATCGTAGTCCAAGTTTCTCCTATTATGAAAAAACCTTCTAGAACAGGCCTGTCCAAGTAGGAGCGCGCCATCCCAAAACAGATGTTTCGCCATCCCTTCCAATGCTAACTGCTAAGCTAAGTCTACCATCTCCGATCACCTTAGCTGAAGAAGCAGTGTTGGAAGGGAAGGCGAAGCATCTGTTTTGGGATGGCGCGCTCCTACTTGGACAGGCCTGTTCTAGAAGCTTCTAGCAAGGCCCAGCATCTTGGGAGAAACTGGAGGGGAGACAACCCCTACCACTACCTCATCGTGGGGGCGTAAGGCTGTTAAAAGGACGAGCTCCTTGCACCGGAGGATAGTGAGTCGCAGGCTTTCAGCCTTCCAGCCTCACCACGACATCCGACCTCGCGCTCCGTCTTGTAAATCGGGAAAATACATACTTAGTGAATACTATCTTCGAGTTCGTGTCTACCGTCGAAGTAGTCTAAGTCCCTCTTTCCTTCCAGAAGGTCCTCCGGGTACATTTTATTTCCTCACTTTTCCGGAAGAGCCGAAAGGGGCTTCCAAGTCTCTCTTTCCTTTCAGAAGATCCTCCGGGTACATTCTATTCCCTCACTTTTCCGGAAGAGCCGAAAGGAGCTTCCAAGTCTCTCTTTCCCCTTAGAAGGTCCTCCGGGTACATTCTATTTCCTCACTTTTCCGGAAGAGCCGAAGGGAGCTTCCAAGTCCCTCTTTCTTTCCAGAAGGTCCTTCGGGTACATTATATTTCCTCACTTTTCCGGAAGAGCCGAAAGAAGTTTCCAAGTCCCGCTTTCCTTCCAGAAGGTCCTCCGGGTACATTCTATTTCCTCACTTTTCCGGAAGAGCCGAAAGGTGCTTCCAAGTCCCCCCTGCCCTTCCAGAAGATCCTACGAGCACCTTCTACTTCCCAACTTGCCAGGAAGCTCCTTGCGAGCCTCCCATCTTCCAGGCACAAAGACCAAGAACATAACGACCACAGCCAACCCACCAGCAAGAGGAACCCTAACAATTCTTTTTCTTCAAATTCAAAAATCCCAACTTCTCGGAAGTCATATAGAAATAAAAAAGCACGTATACTGTCCACAGGAATCAAATCTTCTGAAATTTTATTCTTTAAATTACTTTATTATCTTCTTATAATTTTAGGTTCCGATTCTGGAACAACATTGTTTTATGATTCATTAAAAATATTATGATCATATTTCAGATTTAAATGAACAATTCAATTTTGTCCTTGATGTTTACAATTCATATTAATTTACATTTAAGATGAACAAAATCCTGTCTTCTATCCCTTCTTCTGTCCTGTCTTCTTTTCATTAAAGGAGAGATAAATTTATTTTTGTTGTGGACCAGAAAATATGTATAAAATCAAAAAATCCTATCACATCACACGTAACTATTATGAGGAACTTTTCTTTAAGAAAATGGTAGAAGAAAATATATATAGTTTCAAAACGTGCTTAAGAGTTCACAGGAGGATTCCTTGCATCTAATGATTCTTACTATTAGTGGCAAATACGTTTTTAAATATCAAGTATGTCTAGACCTTGGATCAACCTGAATAATTTATCGAAAGTAATTCAAGTCCAAGAGATGCTAAAGGGGACTGAGAAATGCATTGTTATGAAGTGGCCCAGTGAGCAAGATGCTGAAGGGGGAAAGATCTGAGAGTTTTCCCGATTCTAGAGGATGAGCAGGAGGGACTTTGAAGGGTGCAGTATCACGCTCAAAGTTTCAAGTATCATTGACCCCGCACCCCCAAGAAACTTGATACGACACGCTATCCATGCCTATTTTTATAATAAACTCAATTCTATAATCAGTCTGATAAAAAATTTCCCAACTAACCTCATTATTTGCAATATTCTTTATTAACTAATTTGAAAAATCACTGCAAGTAATGAAATGGTCATCTCAATCAGTAAAATAGCAGGAGCCTATTTTACAAAATAAATGGTTAGTCCCTAACCTTTTTTTCTGTATATACAATAGTTTGTGTGAGATTCCGTGAACTTGGAGAAAATTCGGTTAAATTAACAAAAGCCATCTACTATCAATAGGAACAACAGATTTTTCTATTATTTTACAGAAATTTCCAGGAATTCCGTAACATTCGTCAGTCCCCTGTTTCCCTTTTTCCCCTATTATTATACAAATCTCTAAAATCCCTTTTTTAAAGAGTTTTATTCATATTTCTCACTTTTTTCTCTTGTTTTTATTCAAAGTTCCTAATAATTATTTTCCAGGAATGATGAGAAATAGACATCGTTAAATTCAAAAACTCTTTAAATATTTTCTTAAATACTGGGAAATGTACATGAATTTTCCAAAATTTTCGAATGTTCTAAACTCTTTCAAATAACAGACTCAAATCTTCTAGGTTTTTCCGGAATCTTTTCAAATCCGCCAAAATCCTACAAGACTCATAAAATCTTCTAAAATTCTTCAGAGTTTTCAAAACTTATCTGCAATCTATAAAAATTCTTCAAAATATTCGAGACTATTCCAGAATCTTCTGGGTTATCGTATAATAATTTTATAAAATCATAAAGAATATCCTAAAATTCTTTAATATTCTACAGTGTTCCAGAATCTTCTTAATTTTTCTGAACAGTGCTCCATAAGATTGTAGAATCCTCTAGACGTTTCTAGAATTTTTCAACATCTTTTAAAATCCGTAAAATCTACAAAAGTCTCCTGAAATCTCCTAAAATCCTTAAGAATCTTTAAAACTTATCTGCAATCTGTAAGAATTCTCCAAAATATTTGAGACTGTTAGTAGTATAGTAAGGGGGTTGCTGGATACAAACTTCGAATTGCGGATGCGTGGCTAGACCGCAGAAGGCTGTGAGATTGGTGTCGCTCCTTGTGGTGACTCAACAGTCAGAGTGATTAAGTATCCGATTCTCAATATCAATAAAGAAAATTAATATTCGAACCCGGGAATTAAATTTTTTTGCTCAAAAATATGGAATAGGATAAGATAAGTCACAATATCAAGCTATCAATATCTGCTTACCCCGAAATTAAAGTTTTTAGCCCCAGAATAATATAATTTATATATATATTAAATGCTTATCGGAATGGTGTCATATTACATTGTCAAGATCTATTACCATCGCAGTGACTCTGGGCTCCCTTTGATGCGCGCTGACATCATGCGTCAGAGATGAAATTAAATCTTTATGCTGATATCAATGAAGAAACGTTAGGCATATGGTTGGGAGGCTTTGGTTTTTTTTAACAAATGGATTGTTTAGACATTCCACGAATATGCGTCACCCTTCCGAAATAATTGCTGTGATGTTTTTATATTCAATTCCTTTGGTTCTCCTTTGATATCTGCTGACGGAAAGCTAACACCATAATTTTTAAAGAATTAGGCGAAAAACTTAGGTCTAACGTTGATCGGTCATCCATTTTATTATGTTTATAAATTCCACAAGTATGCGTCACTTGTCTGATGTCCTCTCTTTCATATTTTTTAATATCAAATTCTCTTTGATGTTTGCCGACATTATGCTCTAGCGAGGCGTCATATTTCATATAATGTTAAATAATTCCTGCTAAAGAAAATTCCATTCTGATGTCGTCATCATAGTTCCTGGAATCCTTATCTACAGGGTTACCATATTTCGTCAATGTTGAACGACGTCAAAGTCGACGCCGATGAAGAAGTGAAAGATGAAGTAAACTAAATTAAGTAAACGTTTAAAAACGTATTTTTTAATTATTGCATCATATAGCGCAATACTGCGCAAAAGTTTCTAGAAATTTGGTAGAAGGGATAAACGTCTATAGGAGGAGGAGGTCAGTTCTTCTCTTTCAGCAGTTTGTTGTCAGATGCCAGATCGTGAAGAAGAAAAGCAGCAAGAGCTAAAAAGTCGTTTAAACGTTTTTTTTGAAGAACATTCAAGAGATAAAACAAGTGATACAAGTGCGAACAGATTTACAAACTCTAACAAGGAAATTAAAAACTGTGAATCTTGAAGATAACAAGCAGTGAAAAAGAAAAGATGGATTTCTCAAAATTAAACAAAACTACTCTCAATGAAGACTTTCTTCCATCAATTAAGCTGACAGATCTAGAAATTAACAAAGAATACAAAATCACAGATATCAAGAAAGTTAAAACAAAATATGGAATGAGAACGTTCGTAATCATGGAAAACAAATTTTCCGTTTTTCTACCTCAAATAATCACAAAACTGTTCGGAGAGGATGAAAACCTGTTCATGCAAACGAAGAAAGCCTGTGATCAACATCTTGACATGATTTATTTGGGTGGAAAGTGCAATTCCATTGAATTTGTGGAGAAAAATATATAAAGTGTGCAATCTTTTACTTATCGCTCAGTGTCTGAAAGCCTTCAGTGTCATCAACATCGTCATGCCTTATGTTTCTCGAAATCAAATGCTACATTTAACTACATACAATCTGAATTAAATTATCGTGGGTGCTGAATTTAAAAAAGATGGGAAGTTAGCATCATCAGTGAAACTGCTAGCTAGTCATCCTCGTGCAAGTATAATCTTAAATACTGAAGAGTGGAAACTATTCAAAAGTTACCTCAACATCATTTCATTGTACTTTGATGGTCAAGAGAAGCAACAATGCATCGACTGTGGAAATTTCCGTATACACATGATTATATCTTATGGAGGTTACATAGTGGTTTAGAGCAAATTCAAGAAACTGAAGTTGAAACCAGAAAATATTATCCGCTTATACTACAAGGAACAACGTCTGCTGTTCTCCAGGAAGTCGCTCCTTGTATCAACCGGTGTCTTCTGGAACAGAGTGTTATGTCATTCCAATGTACAAAGGAATGGAATTATTATTAAGGAATTATCGCTGAACGTGTTTGGTGTAATGTGAAATTACCTCGTGTAAAAAGTGTTAAATTTTATATAAAAAAAATTATAAAAGTTTGAAGAATAAGGCAATGAGAAAACTTATATTTGCTAATCTTATACGATTCGAAAGTTTGTTTCTGGAAATAATTACTTTTTATAATCAGAATGTCTGTGAAGAAGTGATTGAGAAATTACCAAAACTCAAATGTGTGAATGGTATCCTTATACATTAAAATTTCATGTATTTTGTCCGTAAGAAAATATAAATAAATAATTTAAACCAAATTCATCGTTTTTTCATTTACTAGATTAAGGGTAGGTACATATATAAGTAAAAAGATATAGTTTTTGAAAAATATTCAACTTTATTCATAAAAAACTTAATAATAATACAAAGAAACTTACAAGCTAGACTTACCTATCCAACTATTGTCTGGATGCCTAACATTAGCAAGTTCATGTTCATAAAAACTACCTGAAATGACGTTATTTTGATAATTTTTAAGCATATACGTCACTGGTTCTGTATTCCTAACATGACTTACAGTAAATATTTCAGTTGTCCAATTTAGTGTATAGCCTTTCTCAAAAACATGCTTAAATTTACTTATACGTACCTTATTTCCAACTTTAAATTTCCGTTTCTTAACTGCTTGTTTCACATTATAATTTTTGTACACATTAAATAAAATTTTTTTCTCATTTTGTTTAGTAACATCTTTTGGTTTCATTCTGATAGTCCGTTGTTTTGTATCATTGTAAGACGAAATTAAATCTTTCAATATATCTAACCACTTATAATTTCCTTGTATGCTTTTAAATTGCTAAAAATTGAGTACAAATTTATGTGGTATTGCCTAATAAGATTTTCAAAATGTGAGTTGTAAAATTCTTTGCCTCTATCAACATGTAAATTTTTTGGTACACGTCCGTTTTTGAGTACAGATTCCATAGCTGCAGTTACATCTTCACCCTTGGTTTTTACAGGAACAGCCCAAGCAAATTTCGAGAATATATATCAACTACAGTTAAGATGTATTTGTAGCCTTTATTTTCTTTCTCGTAAGGTTGCATTTCAACAAGATCCGCTTGCCAAGCCTCATTTCTTCTAGCAGGCTTATGTAGCTCCTTCACCAGTTGCAGCTTCTCGTCATCCAATTTTGAGTATGTTCAGCTTGGCATCCAACTGAGAAATGAGCCCTGAATTGCGACGCGCCAGTTCTTGAGTTGAATCCGCATCAACTTTCAAAATATTTAAACTTTTATTTGTGGAACTTTCTAGAGTTTCAATCATCATTTTATTGTTAACAACTTCAGTTCGCAAGGAAGCTATGACATCATACAGAGTCTGAATTTCTTGCTGTAACATGTGTTGCATCATATTTAAATTTACTGCATCATTTAAATCTTTTGCATCAGCCACATTGTACAGCTTTTTCTTTTCGATATCATAATGTCCATCGGTGGTGAATTTGAATCCGATTCTAGAAGGACCACGGCTCGGAGTCTTTGCGCGTTTAAAATGACGTCCGAACACATCGATACTCATTTTTCAAATGACCAAAATATTGATAAAGCATTGATTAATAAATAATTCCAACCTCTCGTAATTCTTCAATCATTGATATAATTTCATTTGTGTGACTTGGATTTCCAGCTGCTTGAGATACTAACAGTAAACGTGATCTATCCACTAATTCATTTGGATCATCCCAATAAATGTAGTCTAATTTATTATCCTCTGTGCTAATCATATATTTTGGAATGAAACCTTTACTGGATGAAAAATGCTTCTTATTTTGTTTATTAGTTTTTGAGGGTGATGATACATTTATTGCTTTAGCTATAAAATTTCGCAACTTTTAAGTTTTATTATCACGAGGTGCCCCGTCAACTTTATAAAAATTTTTATGTGAATTTGTTGAAATTATGATTTTTTAATAATTTTCAAAGTCACCTAAGCTTATAAAATTTCTGCTGGATCCTTTTTAAACAAAAGTTCCAACAAGCCTTTGGTTGTTGGATAATTACTTTCACCTACAATAATATGGTTCGGTTCAAAACTTATTGGTGAATAACCAATCATTAATCTATTGTTAGTTAATTTTCGTACACCAAATGTAACATCTAGATCCTTTTTTCTTTTTTCTAACATTTCAAGATAATTTTTCACAATACTATCCCATGATGTGGCAGTTATTGTTTCTTCAGAAACTTCTGATGTTTTTGAATCTGTATCCATAGATGATTTAAATGAAGTTTCAGCTTCATCTTCAGGCTGTGAATCTTCTTCAGATTCACTCTTCAATTCATTTTTGACTTTATTCTTGACTTCATTCCCGATTAGATCAATTCTTTTAACAGTCTCAAAACCATCAACTATTTTCTCAAGTGGTGTAATAATGGGCTTAAAGGTGTCATTTAATTTCTGCTCAACTGTTTCTTTATCCAACTTTAATAATCTATGCTTTCGTCGAATCACTTCGCTAGCTTTAGCAATTTTATGCAAAATATGTTTTTGCTTATGAAAGTGCTCCTCACGTGAAGACATGTTAATGCCGTAGTGTTCAAAGTGCAAATGTCTGTATGTAGTCATCACATACATATTTATTGCTTTTCCAGATTAAGAAAACAGTCAAAACCTTTTCTATATCTGCCTTGATTCAAATTTCTGTCCTTATCGATTACAACAAATCCATGCTTATCATCATACCAGCAAGCTAAGCACATTTGTTTAAATTGTGAATAAGGCATGTCAGTATTAAAATGTTCATCATATATATGCTTCAGATTCATCTTATCTTGTTTAAACAATACAAGCAAATTAACATTATCACGTATAAGATGTTTAGAAATACGAGCATATGTCTGGCTCAAATAGAAACAGTCAACGTCCTTGTGCCTACCCATTGAAAAAATGCTTTCATATTATCTTGCTTTTCACAAGCTACATCATCAAATACAAACACTGAATTTGAATTAGCTTCACTTGGTGTATTAATAGAATCAACAAAACATTTGTCTTTCCACAGTTGGCAGGTCCACAAAATATTGCTCGTACACTGTTTGGTAACAAATGTCCATGCCGTTTTTCTTTTTTCTCATTTGGAACAAGCGAATCGAAATTATCGATAGGCAGTTTTACAGGTTGTGCTTCAAACTGCATCTTGACTATGACTCAGTGAAAAACTACAAATGTCAGGTTTATATAGGTTCACTCTTCAGTCCGAAAGTATCTGTCAAACAGTTATGATCGTTCACGGAGACAAACCTGGAGTCAGTTGTAAGCGAACCTCGAAAGAACGAACGTGTATTTTCTAGAGAGTCAGATATAGGTGAAAACACAGCTGCTTGGGGAATAACTAACGCAATGAAAGTTAAATCAAAATTTGGTATGGGTGTCAAAAATAAAAGTTCTGCTACCACACTCAAAAAAATCGTTACAGCAGCTAAAAAAGCAATGATACCAAGTAATGATACTCAAACTGTCATTAAATCTGCTCTCAGAAGTGCACGTGCAGCTGTAAAAAAGACTGGTGGAAAAAGAAATGTAGAGAAACCTCGCATTTTACCAGTTCCAAAGAAATTGGGTGGTTTTCTACCCTTTCTTATACCCATCTTTGCTGGTCTAAGTGCTACTGGGGCGCTAGCTGGTGGAGCTGCAGGAAGAGCTAAAGCTGTCAATGATTCAAATGCTGCAAAACGACAGCTTGAAGAAAGCAAACGTCATAATGAAGCAATGGAAGCCATTGCTGTGGGAAAGGTCTTTATTTGAAACCGTATAAAGAAGGATTGGGACTTCATCTAAAACCATATACTCAAGGAGCAGGACTTAAGTGCAAGTCAAAAAAGTCAAAGTGACGCTACCTCACCGAGCATTAACCGATGCAGATTTACTTAAATTCGCAAAATCTTTAAAAATTACAAATTTTCAAGGTGCTTTTATGCGAAATGGATTACCAGAGGGTGGGACACGTAAATATGAAAATGCTATTGCTAACCTTGATGATAAAAACAATTTAGGGACTCATTGGGTTGCGTATAAAAAGATTAACAATAAAATAATTTATTTTGATAGCTTCGGTAATCTTCGGCCACCTTTGGATCTCTTTAAGTATTTAGGTGTTGGTAGCGTAAAATATAATCATGAAAGGTATCAAAGTTATGATACATTTGTGTGTGGGCATTTATGTCTGAAATTTTTATGTAATCAATTAAAATCTGAAAGTATGTATAATCTATATAAATGTAGAGACTAATGATTTCAAGTCAGTCAAACACTAGCTGTCATCATGGATGATTCATTGACGCTAACATTATCGGGAACTTCTTCTATCCTAGAAAATCAGTATTTTCCTCCAATTGAGTTGTCTTCACATAAAAATTACTCTCTTGGTCTTTTTGAATTTCTGACCTTCAACTCAATTCCCGATGTAAACATTGGTCAAAATAAATTTTACGTGGGTAAAGAAATAATTGAAATGCCTACAGGAAGTTATGAAATAGGTGATATACAGCGCTATCTACAGAATGGTTTAGTAAAAAAGGGTGTTAAAATTCATATTAAACCTAATAATAATACATTACGAAGTGAAATATATTGCAATTGGGATATAAATTTTGAACAATCAGACTCAATTGTACGTTTATTGGGATTTACACCCAGAATATTGGAAGCTAATAAGCATCTTGAATCTGACCAACCAGTATCCATAATTAAAATAAATGCTCTCAAAGTTGAATGTAACATAACTACAGGAGCGTACATCAATGGTCAGAAAGTGCACACTATTCATAAATTTTTTCCCGTTGTGCCACCAGGATATAAGATAGTGGAAGTTCCATCGCACGTCATTTACTTGCCTATTGCCGTCAAGGCAATAGATCATATACAGCTCCGTATAGTTGATCAAGACGTATAGTTGATCAAGATGGCTAATTTTCGTGGAGAAATTATAACAATCAGACTACACATCAAGCCTTTATGATAATGGGTATTGTTTTCAATAAAAAGGTTGGATTCGGCTATAACACTTTATTACCATACCGCAAGCGCATCAGTCGACAACGAGCTCTCAAAGGGTTAACAGCTCAAACCGTGCTGCTGCTGACAAGGCTGAGCCTCAAAGTTACACCACTCGCAAAAAGAAGAGAATAAAAAGATTAAAGATTTTTTGTGCTTGTATTTGTATTCTTGTATATCGACGTTTAATTGTTTGTCATGGAAGAGGACATTTAAACATTGAAACACCCATAATTTGTTATGAATCTATCGCTCATTGTGAAGTACATGCACATCAACCATACACCTCATCAACCTTCAATAATAGTGATGAAATTCGACTTTCTGTGCAAAATCAAGATCATTGTCTTCTACCTAGCAAAAGCTCACTTCATGTGCATGGAAGATTGGTAAAGACTGATGGAACCCCATTGACTACTACAGCGTTAGTTTATAACGCCATTTGTCATTTGTTTGAAAAAGCAAGATATGAAATTAATGCTATTGAAATTGATAGAAATAAAAATGTCGGTCTCACTAGTCTTATGAACAATTATATATCTTTAAATCCTGGACAATCACATTATGTGGAGAATCCTGGTTGGCTTGAGACAAATAATGATGCAAAATCATTAACTAATGCTATTGGTTATTTTGATGTATCCATACCTCTTAGCAGGATATTTGGTTTTGCTGAAGATTATCACAAAATTATTGTTAATACTAAACATGAACTTATTTTGACAAGATCGAAAAATGATGCAAATTCCATCTTGCAAACAGCTCCCAATGAGCTGTATAAAATTGAAATTAATAAAATAGAATGGTTTTTACCAAGTGTTAGATTGGCAGATTCACGAAAATTTCAGTTGCTAAAATATATTGAGAAAGATCCATCTATTCCAATAAGTTTTCGTACTTGGGAATTGCATGAATATCCTCTGCTTCCAACGACTTCAAACCATGTTTGGACTGTAAAAACATTAACACATTTAAAGAAACCAAGTTTTGTTGTATTAGGTTTTCAAACAACTAGGAAAAGCAATACTAATAAAAACTCTAGCCAATTTGATCATTGCAACCTAACTAATGTGAAACTATTTTTAAATAATCAGAGTATCCTTATGGTAATTTAAATCTCAATATTAGTAAAAATCAGTATGCTCTACTTTATGAAATGTATACAAACTTTCAAGCTAATTACTATGGTAAAGAACCACAACCGTTGTTATCGCGGGGAGAATTTATAGAGTATGCGCCTCTAGTTGTTATTGATTGTTCGAAACAAAATGAATCATTGAAATATGGACCTGCTAACGTTCGTTTGGAATTTGAAACTAGTAAAAATTTTTCCGCTCAAGCATCAGCATATTGCCTAATCTTACATGATCGTGTAATTGAATATAAACCAATAAGTGTTGTGCTGAAAAAGTTGGTATAAAACTATTGTAACCAGATTGAATCAGTTTAGTTGCTCGGGAAATGGAGTACGTGGTGAATGCGCAGGGCTTTAGGTGTCCAGTTTATTTATTTATTTATTTGAAAAATAAGAAAGCCCAACAGTTCAAAGAACCAATTATAGGGCTACAAAGATGTATCTATGTACAGTAATATAGATGTGAGCACGCAAGCAGGCTTTTACATCGTGTTCGTGTGATGAAAAGAATCATGCGAAACATGCATAAATTTTTCTAGAGACATATAAAATAAATCAAGATTTTTGTTGACTAACATGACCTTGTTTGCGTAA
>JBAGKK010515826.1:0-13617 GCA_037177015.1 Euceroptres primus
TCGCGAGCCCTAGGGGCGCTTAAACTTATTTTAATAAGAGAGAAATTCAAGTATCATGCTGAAATTGCGGAAAATAAAGAATATATTAAAGCATCAATTTCGGGTAAAAGTTAATCATGAGGAATAAACGTGACTGCGCAAAGAATGACGAATATTCCGCGAGCCCGGAAGCGCGCTCAAACTAGCGAGCGAGGCGACCTTCGCGAGCTATAAGGACTTTGCGCGTAGCGCGAGGTTTAAAGATAACGGAGCGCGAAGCGCAACGTTCAATAATATCGAAGCGCGTAGCGCGAAGCGCGACGGCCACTCCGCGCGCCCCAGGCGCGCTAAAACTTGCGAGCGAAGCGCGCGATGAGAATGGCAGATTTTTTATCCTGGATTTAGGAATTTTTCGAAGAGAGAGAGAGAGAATTAATAGAATGAAGAGGTGGCTTTTGACTGATTTTCTTACATTTTTCATGCTTGATTTAGGCATTTTTCGAAAAGAGAGTAGGAATAGAATAAAGGTGTTGTTTTTCACTGATTTTCGGACATGTTTCATGCTTTATTTAGGCATTTTTCGAAAAGAGAGAGCATAAAAAGAATGATTGGGTGGCTTTTCATTGATTTTCTTACATTTTTCATGCTTGATTTTGGCATTTTTCGAAAAGAAAGTAGAAATAGAATGAAGGCGTTGTTTTTCACTGATTTTCTGACATGTTTCATGCTTAATTTAGGCATTTTTCGAAAAGAGAGAGCATAAAAAGAATGAATAGGTGGCTTTTCATTGATTTTATTACATTTTTCATGATTGATTTAGGCATTTTGAGAAGAGAGAGAGAGAGAGCATGAATAGAATAAAGGAGTGGTTTTTCACTGATTTTCTAACATTTTTTATGCTTGATTTAGGCATTTTTCCCCTCGGCATTTTTTAAAATATGCTAAAGTCTCTTGAACAATTCTATAGCCTTTTAAAATCTTCTAGGCGTTTCCAGAATTCTCCAGAATCATTTAGAACTCTCTAAAATCTACAAAAGAATCCAGTAATCTTGAGAAATGTTCTAGATTATTTTCAGAATCTTAATAAAATTCGGTAGACTTTTTTGAAAGACTTCGATGAAAAAAATCTGAAATTGACTAGAAGGTTTTAGAAGTTTATGTCAGAATTCAAAAGATTTTTGAGGATTCTAGAAGATTTTGTATATCTCAGAACGAGTCTAGAAGAATTTAAGAGATTCTGGAAATGAAATCAAATCCTCTTAAACGCAATCCTGGCTAATAAATATTGAATAATAATTATGTCCTACTAAAAACATTTTCTTCTTAACCCTCAACACATCTGATAATAATAATAATAATAATAAATAACAAAAATTTATGGAAAAATGATCAAAAGTATTTTTTAAATTACATTGTCTGATCAAAATAAACCTTTTCTACTTAAACGGAGTCACGTGTAACATAGATTTAATAATAAAATAAAAATAATAAAACCTCTTTCACTTAGCCGAATCCTCGTATAAAAAAAATTAATAATAAAATAAGGTTCAATGACAGAATATGTGTATAAAAACTAAACGTCCCATTGACAAATTTCGAGGGGCTTTTTGAGGATCTTGGAAAACTTTAGAATATTCTGGAAAACCCTAAATTATTATCGGGAATTTGGCAAAGTTTTAAAGATGTAGAAAGATTTCAGACATTTTTTAAGAAATTTATATGACTTAGGAAAATAGAGGAAATGGGGGTCTGACTGTCAAGTTGACAGTGTCAACCCTGAAAGATTTTTTTAAAGGAGAAAGGAAGATTCTCAAAAAATCTAAAAAATCTAGACTTTAAAGGATTTTGAAGGATTTCAGAAGATTTAATGAAACTTTAAGTGTGTGGAATATTAAAAATATTCTAGAGGATTCTAAAAGGTTCTCAAAAAGTCCCAAAGCTTTCATAAAGGATTTTAGAAAATTCTAGAGTTCTAGAATTCCTAAAAAATTCTAGAGAGTTCAAAAAATTCTGAAAATTTTAGAATTTCGTGAATTTGATTGGTTTAAAAATTGATAAATTTCATAATCCTTAACTCAGAAATTTAAATTCTTGTACACAATCTTAATTTTTACCCATCTGAAGTGTTGTCAATAAACCGCGTTGCTAAAGCAAAAAAGCAGAAAAGCACTAGACATTCCAACCAATGATTAACGAAAAAAACACTAGATAATCTGGGGTTCTCTGGACTTTCACAGAAAGCACCAGATAATCTGGGTTTCTTCTAAATTTTCACAGAAGACATTAGGTAATCTAGTGTTTTTCTGGACTTTGACAGAAAACACCAGATGATCTGCTGTTTTTCTGGCATTCGAGAATGGTTGAATTTTCCAGGCTGCAGAAAAGTTCAGAAAAAACACCAGATTATTTGGTGCTTTCTGCTATTTTCCTGTCATTCAAGAACGGTCAGATTTTCCAAACTGTAGAGAAATTCAGAAGAAACGTCACGTGTTTTTCTGGACTTCTACAGAAATCACCAGATGATCTGGTGTTTTTTGGACTTTTCTACAACCTGGAAAATTTTACCATTTCTGAAAGCCCTCGTCTCCTTGTTGAGGAGGCTCCTACACCGATTTCGAGATAGACTTCATTTTTAAACACCAATAAAGCTAATCCCTTCAGATAACTGCACCCAACAAATATAACACCTTGTTTTTCTCTGTAATTAAAGATCTTTCACGAATCCTCCAATAACTCAGAATTTTTTTAAATTGTTACAGATTCTCCTTTCGCACTTTGACGCCTTCAAGTTCCCAAGTTCCGAAGTAGTGCAATTCCGCGCGCTGGTAACACCCTGTATGCCAACTTGTGAGCCAGTGCAGTGCGACCAGGAAGAATCAACCGGCGAGCTTCGATCGGTAATTTCCTACGGACGTCGTCGTAGACGATCCACATCTTCTTCGCAAGCTCGAGAGGATCTTCTTTTGGTACAATCGATACAAATCACCGATAAATTCGGTTTCGAGCGTGACGGAAAATCTAGCAACACAACTGCAGCGAGAGACAGCAATTTCGTAGAATCTGAAGATGTCTCTAGTGGCCTAATGGGTACCTGCATCAATCTAGGTGAAGCCATTGTCGCAGGAACGGTTTTCCTAGTCGCTCAAATCGCCATTATTGCAGCGTGGACCTTCACTTGGCAGCGTCGGCGACAAATTTTGAAACACCAAGAGGCGCTTTCTGTTTCCGTTTCTGTGCCTGGTATGCATTCAGGACGAGCAGACAGCCTCTGTAAGTTGTACGACGCAGGTTACTCGCGACGCTTCTAAATAGATAAAAAAACCCAGCCAATTTCGAGCCTTTGCCCTTATGTCTTCCTGCCCAAATCTTTCCTACCGCGTACCGTTGCTACCTTAAAAACTCGACCAGTAAACGCTATCGCTACAAGTCAACCTTATTTTTTCCGCGAGCTTAAAGGAAGTCATTGATGAGATCCATCTTCATTCCGCTCAATTCTACTGGCCGATCAGCTCAACTCTTTCAAGGACTCGCGGAATTTCCTTCGGCAGGACGAAAGGTGCTTTACGTAAAAATTGCGACGAACGGACGCACGTCTTTCAACTCACGCGTGACGAATCCGACGATTTGATCCGTTCTATCGGGAATTCTTACGCTCTCTCCGTACTTCTTAAGTGAGTGGTTACGCTCATATTATCCCCGCTGCTCTGAAGCAACTTACATCAAATTGATTCCACGCCGCTTTTACCTTGGGATAAAAAAACATCAGCGAGCATCGTGCCAACCGTAATTTATTGATATATCGCGCATTCTCAGGAAGAGAATTCGACAAATGTACGTCTTCAAGCGACAACCAGGTTTTACAAGTCGAATTCGACGTCTGGCTCGTATTTCTTGCGAAAAAGAACTTCCCTCTCGCGATAAATTACTTGGAATCCGCTTAGAATTGTGGTCTCGTGCGAGGCGAGATGGTAGAGAAAAGAGTTTTTTTCGGACTTGCCAGAGAGGCGTGGCTCGGCTGCGGAGGTGATGGAGGTCGACATGTATTTGCTACGTAGCGCGGATTCTAATTAGCATTGGGAATCAAGCGTGATTATGCAGATGCTCAGAGTGGGATATCAGTGGGACCAGGACGTGGCGTGGGGTTCGGTTTGGGGATGGTGAATGGCTGTTGGGGTGCACAAAGGGGTTGGCGGAAGGTTAATTACCTCTTGTGGCGTCTCGGACTAAGCTAAGCTTGCGAGCCTGGCTTGATGGGGTAACTGGTCGCTGCCTGGTCGGGGTTGCTGTTGGCTCACATCAAGGATAGCCATCTCGCCATACTGGCCCGCGTAACCTCGGATCCCCTTCGACTTAACCTTAGCCACGTCTCGTCCTCCACACTGGGCATGTTAATTTACATTGCGGCACGTGACCTTATCAATCTGAACCAGCGTTCTCGCGTGCGAGGTATCTCGAGTGCTTCTCATAAATGAGTTGAGCGAGAAAAGTCATGCAAAATTTCAAGCCATACGAGGTCAAACTATTTGCCTTACAACCAACCGCAATTTTTCAAATTAATCATCTTCACTCCTCATTCAGGAGTAACCAAACAAAACTACATCAATTTGCATATCACACAGGAAAAAAGAAAGTTCATTTTGATACAGTCTGTCAAGTAAGAGCATGATCGGCAAATGTCGGTGAAAACTGCACACTAGAAATAAATCATTGTTATAAATTGAAAAAGGTGAATATACTCTAAGATGCAACGTGTTTAAAATGCCGCAATTCCTGTTATATTATTTTTTAGCATTCATTTTTTCTAAAGACTTCTAATTTAGTAGTAAAGAAAAGCAAAAAACGAAATGTTTAAGCAACATCACGTTCTGGAAACAGTCTTTAAAGAATGAAAACCACTTCAAACGGAAAGTTTATATCACTCGCTTTAAAATCATGCCTAAAAATCTTTTAAAGGTTCAGTAGTTGCAAAGTTATTCGCTGTAAAACAGGATAATGCAACTTTCATTCCTTGTTGCGCTTTAAATGCGATATCTGCATGATTAGTAGTGAAAATAATCTCAAGAATAGCGACACTGTAAAAAAATTTTCGGAAATTTTTCCGAAAAAAGTTTATCAGCTGATAACTCGAACATTTTGAAATTTTTCCTAATGTATTCGGAAATAATTTCGAATTGTAGTTGGAGATTTATTTATACAATTTCTTAAGCTTTACGAAATATTTTCTAACTTTTTGGAAATTCACCAATACATTCGGAAAATTTTCCAATATTCTCGGAGAAATTACCCATTTTGATCAGAAAAACGTATATTCGACTTTTACGGAAAATTTTCATATTATTTAGTTTTAAAAATTTCCAAAATTTTTTACAGGATAATTCGAAACAGAATTTTCCAAAGAAAGCAATTATTATGACGAAAATTAACAGTGAGCATCAAAAACACATTTTTTTAACACTTTGTCATGAAAAATTGAAAGAATGTAAAAAACGTATATCGCGATTATCACTATTTTCTACTTTGATCAATATCTTTGAAACCAGTAGTTTTCTTTTGTTTGTAAGTGATCATTTTAAAGCTTGTTTTATGAAGACTAAGCCGACGTTTTCGCTATAGTTCAAAATAATCTGCAATAAAAATTACCTTTATTTTTTCTGCACACTGAGTTTCATATAAATAAATATTCATTTACTCTCTAAATCTAAATCAGTAAGAATGACTTACAATAATTTAAATTTTACTGATGATTAGTTAAATCCAAGGCTGACTTCTTGATTCCGGAATCAGTGAAAATTAACTGATGTTCAGTCAAAAATGTTACTAGAATTTCAGTGAAAGAAAAATAACGGATTTTTAGTTAAAATTTACTGAAATTCAGTAGAAAAAAATGCTAATTTTCAATCAAAAACGCTACTGAAATTTCAGTCTAAGAATAATAACAGATTTTCAGTTAATCTTTACTGAAATACAGTAGAAAATTGACCAATTTGCACTCAAAAATGCCACTGAAATTTAGGTGGAAAAAACTAATTTGCAGTTAAAGCTTACTGAAATTCAGTAGAAAATCTACTGATGTACAAAATTTTTAAAAAAGTTACTGAAATTTAAATGAAAGAAAAATTACTGATTTTTAGTTAAAATTTACTGAAATTTAGTACAAAATTTACTGATTTCCAATCAAAAACGCTACTGAAAGTTCAGTGTAAGAAGAATAACAGATTTTCAGTTAGTCTTTACTGAAATACAGTAGAATATCGACCGATTTGCAGTAAAAAAAAGCCACTGAAATTAAGGTAAAAAAACTGATTTTCAGTTAAAATATACTGAAATTTAGTAGAAAATTTATTGCTTTACAGTCAAAAAAAAGTTACTGAAATTTAAATGAAAGAAAAATAACTGATTTTTAAATAAAAATAACTTCGAAATAAAATTTGACTTAAAAATCAGTGCATTTTTAGTGATAATCAGTTAAATAAGTGAATAATAAGTGGCTGACTTTTTGCTTTTGAATCCTATAACTTTAAAGATTGCTTTAAAATTTTAACTGATTCTGATTTAGGGAGAAGATAAATGTTCAAATTGTTGAAAAATGTTTATAAAATCGGAGGAAATAACCATATTCTTAAAAATAACGAATTTTAAACGAGGAATCAAAGTGCTATGTGGATGAATTTTATTAAAAATAAGCTTGCTAGGTAGATAGCTAGCTAAATAAAATATTAGCTAATTAACCATTTGTTTTATGCAAATTTAACTGCCTTTAAATCAAAACCAACCAAATAACATTGTAAATTATATTTTAAAGTATAACATAAGCTGTCAATGATGAAGGTTGAATATAAATTACAACAGCGAAAGAAAAATACAAAATCTCGAATAATGTTAACCCTTGCAGCCCTGGCTCTTTTATGAGGCAAAAAACTATTTTTTTACATTTAATAACTATTTTTAGGGACGAAAGAAGAAAAAAAGTCAACTTTAGAAAATCGAGTTTTTTTACCATTTTGAATTTTTTTCCTCGAGAACTAATAAATAGTTTTTGCTTCAAAGGAAAAATAAAAGATTGGAAATTTACTGAGGAAATAGAAAAAATATTTGTTCATAATTTAATATGAGCAACTAAAAAAGAAATTGATGAAAAATCACAAAAAATTTACTGGGTACTAAATTCCGACTGGTCTTGAAAGCATTAAATATTTTTTTAAATCGCAATTAGATTTCTCTTTTCAAGTTTGTTATATTTAACGTTGTGGTTATTTTTCTCGATTTTACTATTTTAAAAATTATTTTAATTTGAAGTGTGATAAGGAATGTCTATCCTTAATTGTCCTTGGTTTTGATAATAAATCATGCTAACGAACGCTATTTTCCGTTAATAAATACTTCTTTGAAGCTATTTTATGGTTATTTCTTTAGGTTACATTTAAAAAAATTTGTTCATTCAACAAAACCATTTGGTTGATTTCAGACAATATTTTGGTTAAGTCAAGAAAATTTATGTTCAGTTGAAAAAACTCGTATGCTTGTATTAACCAAAGGTTTTGGTTAAAAAATTCGATTAATTTTAACAAATATTTTTTTGATTGAACCAAATGTTTTGATTGAATCTACCAAATTATTTATGTTTGGTTAAATCAACCCAATATTTTGTTTTCAATGTAACAATAATCATATTTTTTGGTTGAGCCAACAAAAATTTTTTCTCTACAACCAAATATTTTTCTAAATGACCGATACGATTACTATGAAGTTTACCTTATAATTTTTAAATTAATAAGAAAAAAAAGAATCAATTTGGCTTTATGTAGTTTTGTTGTCTTCCTCCTGCAATTTAAATATTTTTAATTTGATTTTGAATGATTTTGAAAAAGGAAAAGCATTCGTGACTGATTCGTTATAGTGTATTCAATTGGATTTTAATTTGGATTATGACGTTCGTTTTAGAACTGGTAAGATGATTGAAAACGAGTACGCAGTAGTTCAGCGGAAAGAAATAATCCAGGATTCGAATAGAGTGCCTACCGACGTATTAGTAAATTAGGTTAGAAGTACGGGTTACGTGCAATCTTTAGATAAATTAAATTCGATTAGGCGTACTTCGGGGACTCTATCGATTTTATAGCAAGTTTTACTCAAGAACCTTTTGCGGAATCGAATCAATTAAGAAACTAAGGTTAGAATAAACTCGTCAAGACAAACATTGACTCAAGATTTCGATTGCAAGCGTTTACATTGCAGTTGGTTCGATTTCTGAACAATTCCAGTCGACGTTTGTCTTGCCGTACAAGAAGTATAGATTCTTAGTGTTTGAGCATGGAAATGTGTAAGTGTTTCTTCGTCAGCACAGTATTAAGTATTAACATGAAGCTAATTTTAATATTCGGTGAGCGTAGTAGTATTTTTTAATTTTTTTAGCGCGATTGAGAGTAGTTGTTGCTCGGAAAGTTCGCAGGAACGCTGGGGCAGAAATGAGTCAATCGCTTTCGCCCTCGTAGTTACGTTCCACGTGTCAACAAAAAGGTGCCTACGTACTGCAATAAGTATGTGACTGCATTGCATATGATTTATAATTAATGGTTGTTATCCATAAGGTTAATAATTTCGCTAACCAAGCTGACGTAGTATAACCAACCTGCTTGTGGTGAGAGGGTAGAACCAATTACGCAAGTTCGGCAATTACGTAAGAACAAAGTAGTATTCTTTTTTAAGTGAGCGCATACCCGTATTTTTATCTTGCGCGCGGTCGAGCCACATAGAAATATTTTCTAGGCGAGCACAACAAAATGACGTAAGAAAACCTCAAGTCTCTTTTTGTCGATACGGTACTACCGTCGCTAATGTCGATTTCACGGGAATGGGTTCAGTGCGATCGACATAATTCGACCCGAAAGGATGTAGTCTCCTGATTCCGGAAGATCGTTGCACGTTCTATTCTCTACTGACTCAAGGATCGAAAAAGCGAATAAGAAAGAGAGTTTTTCTTACGACCATGAATTTTTTTTAGTGGTAATAGCTAACGCACTTTCCTTCGAGTTGATCGAACTGCACGAACAAGTGATTCGTCCCAATTGATTCAACTCGATGTAAACTGCCAATATATCAATGTAAGATCAATCAATATGAGTATAATTATTTCTTATAGTGCGTATATGATATATCGAACAAATTAATCGTTATCAAGACTAAGCAGGAAATTATCGTGAGACGCGCACAAATGATGATTTAATCAGGCTCGAGGACGAATGCTAGCACTTTCAAGTATATCATTATACTATTATATATTTTTATTTCCATTTTTCATCATGCGATTCCGCGACGTCTTCAGTTTAGCATACGAGTATACTTGTGACTCATTTTTTAATGTGCGTTTGTTAATATCTATATCTATACCTTATCCTTTTTTTTTGTCGAGTGTCTGTGAATGTAGACGTTGAGCTCATCCCCGAGCTTTTGGTGCGCGTTGACCTCGTATACAAGCTCGAAAGTGTAAAAGTTCGCTCTGTACTTTGACAATCATAAACATTTTATATCTTTTCACAATTCATTATTTGTCAAATTGCATGCAATTTTCTGGAAAATGGCTATATTTTGAGTGATGATTGTCATATACAGAGCATACTCGACGACTGAGTTCTCACATCGCCGAAATGGCATCGCTTATTTATTTTTACGTCTACATTACTCTTCGCATTGTCCTCATTTCTACCGCTCATCACTTTTTCTTCATCTTTCACTTTCATCTTACATTTACGAGCTTAGTTTTACTACGAATCGCTTAGTAATTTAACGACTATTTTTACAGACGATAAACATATGTTTTTTTTTACTACTGAGTTCTGTCCCGCCAAACCATCGTACTCGTCAGTACCGTTACGTTGTACATAAAACATATGGTACAGAGAAATAAACTCATTTTCTAACGAACATCCAGTGACTTTTGTTTATTCTCCCTTTTACAATGCCTGACACTCTCAAGTACTACATGGTAAGTATTAGCAGATTTTTTTTTGTCGTCACAGATACTATTATATAAGATGAATCTTCGTGTAAAAGATCATATAAATTATTGCAAAAATATATCTACAAAACAAAACACAATTTGATATCAACAGAATCCTAAATTTGCTTGAACAAAAGAGATTAATATACAACCATTTTATCCGTTAAGAAGCAATAAAATTAGGCCCTCATTTTATTAACAAAAAATAATATCATACCTGACAATTATTGTTGAGTTTCTTTTAGAAAGAACAACCCTCGTTTTTCCAAAGAAATAACAGTTTCGAATAGTTGAACAATGTCGACCACATGTCTATGATGCTTTTGAAACTCAGATTTTTGCATTTTAATATTATTAATACACAATACCAAGATAAATGTAATGAATCAAAATTACTTATTAAAGGTTTATTTAAGGTTAAGTTACATCATTCAGCTTCTTTAAACGAAAATTATATTGTCTTACCAACTAGTCTGTAGGAATAATACAATAATGTATGAATAATACATAGTTATAGAAATAATACATCGCTAGAGTTTAAAAATACATGGCTACAAAAACACAAGACAGCAAACTTAATAATCCATAAAAAGGTTAAAAAAACAATTCTAATTTTGAACATCTCCATTCCAACTGTTAAACTCAGCAAGTGTTCACAATGTCAGCAATTTCTTCTACACGGGTCAAACATTCATAAATACATTCAAAAGAGACATTCATCAAAAGAGACGTGTTTAAAATAATTAAATAATTAATTATTAATTAGTTAGTAATTAAATTAAAAAATTAGTTAGTAATTAAATTAATTAGTAATTATTAATAAGTTTTTAAATAATTTAAAATATTAAAAATAATTATAAAATTTTGGTTGAACATGTGAGATTAAAATACAATTTTCATGTGACTTAGACTGTGTGATTAATATTACCTCGATGTAGAGTTGAAGGGTGGCATTACAAAACTAGATAACCAACATTTTTCCGAAAATAGATTTGTTGTATAGAAAATTCTTAAAAAATTAATGACAGCTTGTGTTAAAAGGATTTGTTTGAAATTTCCATTTTTTCATATAGTAATAGCAAAATTTTTAAAAATTTTAATATAAGTTAAAATTTAGTTACAATTTTAATACAGCAATCATTTTTTTCTTCCCTTCAGCGTCATTACTTCTTGAAATTATTATCATTTATTGAAAAAAGAACTAATTTCTTATTTTTATCGGCCTTTCAGAAAAAAATCATCTGTCAAAGTGCAATACTGTCTCACTACATCTTGATCTTCTCGGAACAGAATAATTTTGTCGGATTAAACATTTCTTATTCTCATTTAGCATTCCCATATCTCGGGAGCATGTTTTTATTTCTGTAAAAAATTGAAAATTTGATTTTTGATCGCTACTGAGAGCCGATTTTCGAAACTTGTGAAATTTTGGCCTCAAAATTCTTGGACGATTTACTTGAAATTGGCTAACTTTTTTAGATCAAACCTTTTTTAACCACATTCAGAAATTCAATGTCTCGTGGGCAAGTTTTTATTCCTTATTTAAACTGAAAATTGCATTTTTTATCGCAACCCGCAGACTTGCCTGCTCCAATTTTAGGTTTGTGTCACTTTGAGATTGTCAACTTCCACATCTATTTCCTCAAAACTGGATAACTTTTTCTAAACAAACTTTTTTGGCTCAATTCAGCAACACTTTAACTCGGGAGTGGATATTTGTCTGATCTTTAAATAGTGATTTCGATTTTACAAAACGTTTTTTCGCTCTTCTGAAAAATGCCGACTTTTTGGTTATCAAGTTCTGTACTGCCACCCTTCAGTTGTTGAGTACATCCAATTATTCTTTGGAAATATTAAAAGATAAGTTGAACCTTTATTATTTCCGTTTTAATTAGCCATTTAAAGTTTTTTTTCTTAATTATTGGTTTCAATATCTGTATTTACCATTACTCAAAAAACTGAAAAGACATCGCAAGAAGCTGACTTTTTTGTATAAAGTTTGTTCATTACACAATTTGGTTTGTAAAGAGCTGAATTTCTTTTATCTATGCCCAAATATAAAATTTTTTAAAAATATTTTTATTTTTAAATGTCAGTAATAGTAACATGTCCAGTTAAGGCTAAAAATATTAAAAATTAATATTAAATTAAGGATTAACTATACAAAAAGTTATCATTAATAGTCTGAGTAATTGTTAGATTAATTGCATAATCTGGTTTTCATGTTCAAAATAATAAGAATTAATTATTCAAGGGTTTCTTAAGGAAAATTAATTGCACAAAGCAGCATAGAAATCTGAACATTGAATGTTTGTATCTGATGTTTACAGATTTAGTGTTTTTTGTTGATAAAATATGATCTAAATGTCAATCTTTGGTTTAAATTTCTTTCATGAGCCAAAGCTACCGGATGTGCAAAATCTAAAGCATGTTCAGTATCGATTCAATGTCTATCAAGTTAAAAAACGTGAAAAGATGAACTTTTTTAAAAAAATAAGTGAAAAATAGGTGACTAAAAATATTTTATAAAATAAATAAATATGCAGTTAAAGGTTTATGGACATTTTATTGATTCCACTGAAAACAGAACTTTAAAAAACGGTGAGCAAGTTTACATACTCTCCTATTTTTTTGAGTTTTTTTTTTTTACTTATAACTTTTTTATTCTGGAACATTAAATCAACGGAAAATATTGTTTGGTCTCTTCAGTAAATTTGCAATCTAATTGCTGCCTTTGAACCTGAAAATATATTATAGTTTTCGAAACAAAAAATCAAAAAGGACAAATGTTGTTCTAATGTTGATTGTTTTGCATTTTTGCACCTAAAATAATTTTTAGAGACAAAAAAAGGTGTTTTTCTCGATAAAAAACCCACGTGTCTTCAGAGAGTTAAATCCGAGAGATATTGTACATGTACTACAAATAGTTTTAAAAATATTGATTACAACAGTAAAAATTGTCAATGAAGTAGAAAGTATTCCCTAAAATTTTTATATTTAAAAAAATTCTTTAATGTTGCATCTGGCCATTAAATCTCAATGGATTTCAAAATTAGAGATTTAAATATTCCAAAGTCCTCATTAAATCTGTTTTATATTTTAAAAGAAAAGAAGTTAAAAAAACTTTGAACGTACTATGAAAAATCATTACTATTAGTCCTGAAAGATTGGAAACTATAGAAGACAAAAATATTTAAGGATGTACTCTTCCTGCACAGTCAACCTCAAAATTAATTAAATTTTCATGTTAATTTAAAAAATTCAAGGTGAATAAACCCAACATTATTTTTAACGAAGTTTGAAAGAGTAATTCAGAATAAAAATAGTTTACTTAAAAATAGTTATTTGTCTGCAAATTCCACATGAAAAAAAAGTGTAATTCTTCTCTGATTGAAACTTTTAGTAGCTTATTGAATCGAAAATAAAATGTTCCGCATTTAGAGTAAAAAAAAATTGATAAAAAAACTATTTCAATTTTAAAAAGCTCAGGAAAAAGGCGTTTGACTAACTTTTTTACGTCGGTCCAATTCCTCCTTAACTGTACGGAGAAACAAAGAATAAATAAACTTGGCTTTAAATTAGAGGGGTGCATCCGTCCGATCGAATTGTCAGTGCAAATTGGTACCTTTTTGGCCACGTTT
>JBAGKK010515837.1:0-13616 GCA_037177015.1 Euceroptres primus
CGATTTCCATTATAATTACATTAAGCAAAATTTTAGTAATGCAAAATTACTGTATACCGATACAGACAGTTTAATACTCCACATCACAGCCCCCGCAACTTTTACAATTATATTAAACGGTATTTGCACAAACTTGATTTGTTAATTATTGTAAATAATATTAAATGTTTATACGAAAAGAAATTATTGGTTATATGAAAGAAAAGATATGAAGAACATGATTTTATGTAAAAAAATATTTAATAAATGAAAATTCAATTGAATTTTATTTTATTTATTAATTCCTAAAAAGGCTCTTAGGAACTATAGGTTATAAATAAAAATAATAAAAACGAACATTTATTTCAAGAGAATAATTTATTTTGAAAAATTAATATCCTAGAACTTATGACATTTTATGTACAATTATCATAATTATATTCTAAGCTCCAAATACGACCCGAGATCTAGTCTTATCAGTGTGTTATGTTTTACCAACGCAGCATGTCAATAATTCTTTGACACGGGTTGTTTCTAGTGTGACAGGAGACTAATCCCAATTCAATAAAATTTAAACGGTTCAACTCAGAAACCTAACATCCGTGAACGTCAAGAAGAAAATTCTCATTTTCATGAAATGTTGAATTCAAATTTTGTCGATATGTCAGATCTCTGACTGCTCCGAGGCTTGAATGTCAAACGCGGGGCCTTGGGACCTAAGCGCAGGTCATGCGCGGTGGCCGTGTCGAAATCTCGACCACGAGGCGAACCGGAAGAAGAACACTTTTCGTCAGGCGTTCGTACAGAGTATTTGAAATTGTTATAATTCTGACGAGAAGTCGGTCCGTATACACCGTGAATCGAGATTCGACCGAACGACGAAATCCAAATTGTATTTTCTCTTATTGAATTGTTAAAAGATTGGAGATTGCTTACTCTATCGAC
Organism: Euceroptres primus; assembly: GCA_037177015.1. NCBI lineage: Eukaryota > Metazoa > Arthropoda > Insecta > Hymenoptera > Figitidae > Euceroptres > Euceroptres primus. The sequence goes on from JBAGKK010515837.1 coordinate 925, forward strand.
GACAAATTACTTCAATCAATACATCAAAATCTGTAAGCACCTTATTCAAATATAGGTTATTTCTGGAGTTTCTGGTAGACTTTCTCATGATTTCTGTTGGGTCCACCCAACGAACCTTCCCTGTCTCCGTAGTCTCTGCTTTTAATATAAAATTAGAATAAAGTTTTCTGTGCCGGTTGGGATCCAACTGCGCTGGCGCTCGACGAATTCTCATCTAACAAATATAAAGTTTAAAATCCTTCTCATACGAGCCTTGGCAGCTCAAGACCCAGTCCGAGCCAGGTAAGGAGTAAAATTTGATAAGATTTGATTGAAAGTAAGTAAAATTATTATTTAAACACAAGTCAAATTTACCCTGTCCCATTTGGCGCCCAACGTGGGGCAAGTTGGGTAACATTTTAAAATAAAAAGTGTAGTGTGTAGCGTGGCAAGTGTCGACATTTAGAAAACTCGACCGCATGGCGAAAAAGCGCGAGTGCGCAGGCACGACAATCAGCTCGACTGCTCGTCGTCATCCTGTGACGTAATTCGATAGTCGCGTTGCGTTTAGATCTCTCTTTGGAGTGCTTCAAGTAAATAGACTTGACTCTGCGAAGGTTATCTTTTCTCTGTAGCTATTACTTTGAATCTTTCACCTTATTTAGTGCTTGAAATTAATGTAGAACTCTTATAATATTGAATACTTATTTGATATTGTTATCCTTGTAAATTTAGTAAACCATTTATATTTTGCCAGTTTCGTCGTTTGCTATCGGCTAAAGTCGAGCGATAAAGATCTTGCTCTTATCGTTTGATAAAGGCAAAATAATTTGAACCTAAATACTTGGTTCAAACGTGCTAATTCAAGTCGGATATAGGCTTGAAAAAATTGTTTTCGTTCGTCGTATAAGACGAAATATTATAATTTATTCTTGTTCGTCGTATAGGACGAAATATTGAAGGATTTATGCTTTTCGGCGAATAAGACGAAATGTTGAAAATATTAAATATAAAATAAATGTGTCAGCCTCGACGTTAAGGTCTGCCCTGAGCATTTATTTATTTTTCAAGAATATCGTGAAATGAATAGTAGGATCTTGTTCCACTATTTAATATTTGATTATTTGAAGGTGTTTATTTACCGATCTTAGGTCTTGCCCTGGTCTTGGGTAGCGACATATGACAAAATTAATTGAAGGTTAAAGGTCGGTTGATTATGTCTTGCCATAACAATCCGACACGAATTATATATTGTGTAGAATTAAATAATTCAGATCTTATTCCGATTATTTAGTTTAGAATTGAATAATAAATTTAAATTAAAAGATTTTGAAAATAAACCTGATCTTATCGGTTAGTAAAGGTCTTGCCCTGGCTTTTCGATTTTAGTCGGAGTTTAAAGTTAATTGCAACAATTGTCGATATCAGGTCTTGTCCTGAATATCGGCAGAATTCATTATTAAAAAATTAAATTATCGTATCGATCAGATCTTATTCTGATCCTTTGTTAAAATTTTTCGGTTCTATTTTTGATCGGTTAAATAGTACTGTTTGTAAGTTGTCGATATTAGGACTTTCCCAGATTATCGTCAAAATTATCGATCAATAATTGTTGATTAATCAATTATCCCGAATTTAACGACTTTCCATAACTGAATAAAATCAGATCTTATTCTGATTCCTTGTTTGGATTTTATTTGAAATTTATTTCGTCGACTAGCTTAGGTCATATTCTAGCTCTCGACTAATAATTGATTAATCAATCATTCGGAACTCAAACTTTTTCCCAATATTGAATTGATTTTGGCTTAACGTTGAGATCGTCTTTGTTCGGCAATGTTTTTTTCCCCTCCGAGGAGAAAGCCCAACAAAGCTCAGTCTCGTAAAGCTGACAAAGATAGTACGTCGGCACCTCTCGACCAAACGATTTCGTTAGAACAGAATAGCGAGACAGTGACCGACAATAACATGAGTGGGACTGACACAGAGACGCCGGCTCCGCCTAATACCGCGGCAAATAGCGCGTCTAACACTAAACCAAGCAAAGTGTCCAACATCGAGACAGATGCTACGACTAATGCCGGTTTTCCCATGGGCGCGGGAAGAGGAAGGGGAAGGGGTTTACGTACACCGACTTCCATCCAATCCGCATCAGTTAATTCCGGGTTAGAACAAAACTACAGTGGTTTAGAACGCAGAATCGAAGCGTTGACAACCCGATTCGACGATGTAATCTCTCAACTAAATAAATTTTTGGAAAGGTTACTGTCGACGAGTCACTATCAGGACGGACAAAGTCACGCCATCAATCGCGTCGACTCCCCCCCCCCCCCGCGTATTCCACGTAATCAAAGGTCCGAAGGGGGAGAAATCTCGTGAAATAGGCCCAGTGATAGAGACTATCTAAATTATCTCGCGAATGACGAATTAAACCTAGATACCGTTCGGAATCCTCGTCGGCATCTAAATCCCCAGTTAATAAACCCCTCGTCCAACTCGGGAGCCTTCGTTCACTTCGGTAGTGATCGGGATGCAACCGAGACTTTGAGACTTAGGCCGATTGTCAATCCGGCAACCGAAAGAAACGAAATGGGTTTGGTGGAAAGAGAACTTAGACACGTGCGTTTTGAGAGCGAAGACACAGCGTTTCGACCAAGGATTCAAAACATGAATTCTCGATTCCCTCGCGACAATGATTATTCACAAAATACAAACGTAAATAATTCTGGTTTTGAAAGTCAAATCACGGTTCCACGATTAATTGGGATAGTAGTTGGCGAACCAGACGCCAACGGGCAAATAGTTGACAAAGAGATTTTCATCTCAGAGCAACGTTACCGCGAAATGATAGGTAGTGAGGGACACGGTCCCCAAAACAATCAAAATAACAGTCGAAGCATAAGTCGTGCCTCGTGTCGTTCAAACGATTCACGTGGTAATCCATCATCAGGTCGGAATTCAAACGCATCGACCATACGGAGAACGGATTCGTTGTTCTCCTGGCGTGAGGATGACTCGAGCGAAAGGGACAGTCCTTTCCGAATTAATTCGGGTCATACTCAAAATATATCGTCGATTCGTATATCTGGAAGGGATAATTCTAATCTCGACAACGATATGCCAATGAAAATCGGTCGCATAGTCAGTTCTTGGAAGACTTCTTTTCCAAGTACCGAACGAAATCCTGAGCAGTTCCTGCTGATCCTCGAAGACTATTTGAGCATCAGTGGAATACACAGAGATTTATTTGTTCCTTGTTTGTCAAAAATTTTTGAGGGTTCGTACAGATCGTGGTACCTAGTGAACAAAAACTCATGGCATACATGGAGAGATTTCTCACGCACTTTCCGATACGAGTGGGGCGTGAAGAAAGACGATGCTGATCTTCTCCTCGAGGTCTATGAATTGAAACTCGAGAAGAATGAGACTCTTGCAGAGTTCGCGTGTAGGGCTAGGCTCATATTCGAACGTATGCAGTATCCGCTGGAACTTAGAGAACAACTAAAACAAATCCTCACGACATTTAATCCGCGACTGAGTTTCGAAATTTCAAATTTGTCTCTTAAAGATTATACCGAGTTTTTGCATTACGTCAACGAACATAACTATGACTAGAGATCGATCAAGTTGCAAAAAGCGCGTCCGAGATCTAGCCGAATAGACCTAAACTACGTGCAAGGACAGTTCGACTTGATTGACGAATTCGACGAATATTCGGTCCAAGACGAACTAAAGTCCAGCGATGAAAATTCAGAGAGCGAACAAGTCACAGACTTTAATGCTTTCCAACCTAAGTCGACCGCGAACCCTAGAAAAAGATCTTAAGGTTCAAAACACTAAATCCATGACTCATCAAAGATTTGACCAAAACTTGGACAAGTTTCAGGGAAAGTCAAATCAGGCCAACACGACAAACAAAGTTGTCGTTAAGGCCCCTGTCGACGATCAACCAAAGTCGGAAGGAACAAAACCCCCTTTCGACCGGTCTAGATTGTTCTGATTCAATTGCGCGAAGTTAGGACACACATTACGCTTCTGTACGTCAGAGCCACAAATGGTCTGTTGCCTTTGTCGCGAAACAGTACATTTCAACAATAGTTGCCCAAAGTATCAGGGAAACGCCAAAAACCCTCAGTAACTTCCCCTCAGATTACTGAAACCAAGGACATAACTGAGGATATTCAAAGTCCTTCTTCATCCAAAAAGGTCGTTAATACACAAAAGGTTATTAACATTGACCAAAATAAAAATTTGGATGACGTTGACACTGACGGGAATAGAATGGGATTCAGAGATCTTGATCCGCTGGAGTTGCGTTTATTGGACGAAGCTCCCAGTGACTCGGAAGACTCTGATGACGAGGTGGGACACGCCTTACATGCGAAGCAGGAGAGATCGTTTGAGAAAACTATTGCCTCACTTTCATTTTCGGATGAGAGCTCTGAGGAGGACGTGAATGACTCAGTCGACCTTAAAAAAAAATCAACTTCTTTTAGAACTTGGTTTCCGACTCGACTTCCTCCGTACGTTATCCACCGACTAGCACAGAGAAGAATATATCATCCTGGTAACGCGACCCATGAACCTAAAAAGTCGATTAGGATACCGGTTGAAATTAATATTTTCGGTGAGAAACTTTGCGGTTTAATTGACAGCGGTAGTGGGAGTTCATTCCTTAGCGAATCCGCCTACAAACGAGTCAAACAATTCCAAATTCAGGAGTTGACAACTGATTTGACATCTCGTGCAGGCGTTCGTCTCAGAGATAAGTCGGTTGTCAAAGGACTCGGTGGAATGGGTTTTGTTATTGACATAAATGATGTCTATGGACCTCAATGGTTTAGCATCATGCTAGAATTGTCAGGAGATATAATTCTCGGAATGGACTTCTGGCTGAACTTTAAGGTGTTGGTAGATCCATTCTCACAAACCTGGACCTTAAGTGGTAGCAAACACCATTACCCGCTATCACATAGTTCCACGACGTCAAACGAACTCCAAACGCTCTCGATAGACGAAACCGAACGTTTAAGAAAATTTCTAGACGTTCAGTTTGATAAATTCGACAAAGAGTCTAATGGCGAGACTCACTTAATCAAACATGTGATTGAGTTGAGTGATACGACACCACATCGCCAAAAGCCATATCGTCGAAGTGAGATAATACGTAAATTTATCAGTGATGAGGTCGATCGTTTGTTAGAAAAGGGTTACATTTCGTGGAGTAATAGCGAATGGACATGTCCACCAGTAGTTGCTCCTAAAGCAAATGGCGGACTCAGGTTTTGCATAAACTACCGATCCCTTAACCAAAAAACAATCAAGCCAGCATATCCTCTTCACAATATGAGGTCAATTTTGTCTCAACTCCATTAGACCAAGATAATTTCGACTTTTGATATGAATGAAGCTTTTCACCAAATCCCTATGGATGAAAAGAGTCGAAAGTATACGGCAATTCCAGTAAAAGGAGAAAGATTTTTGGAATGGAACAGGATGCCTTACGGCCTAGCCGGAGCACCTTCCACATTCCAACAATTGATGGATCTTCTAAAAAGAAGATATCAAGAGTTGATTTTCGAGAGGAAATTACCGAACAAATCGTGTGATCAGGTTTTTACGTACCTGGATGACTGGATCATTGTTAGTCAGGATTTGGATGAACACATTGCCATTTTGTTGTTGGTGTTTGAGGTATTTAGAGAAGCTAAATTAATCTTGAACCGCGAGAAGAGCAGCTTTCCCTGTAAAGAAGTCAAATTTTTCGGGTATCTCGTCGATGAATTCGGCATGAGACCAAATCCCGAGAAAATTCAGCCGATAATTGACTTTTCGGTCCCAAAGGATCGGACTCAATTGCGACAGTTCAACGGTCTTTTAAATTGGTACCATAGACATTTGAAAAATGTAGCCAGAATTCAGGGTCCGTTGAATAAGTTGTCTAGTCCAAAAGTTCCTTGGAAGTGGACTGAAGTCGAACAGAAGTCGTTTGACGACGTAAAGAAAGCTCTTGTCGAGGCTCCTCGATTATACGTTCCAATCCCTGGGCAACCCTTTACTTTGTACACCGACGCTAGTGATTTTGGTTTAGGTGCGATTTTAGTCAAAAAGGATCCGAAAACAGGAATTGAAAACCAGATTGCAGTTTTAAGTCGACCAGAGGCGCAGAGTTGTATTACACAACCACCTGAAAAGAGTGCCTTGCTGTAGTTTGGTCCGTCGAAAAACTGAGGTGCTATTTGGAAGGTATGCTATTCAAGGTCGTCACCGATCATCAAGCATTGCAATGGCTTCATAGCTTGAAAAATTCCATAGGTCGCCTTGCCAGATGGGCAATCTACCTTTATCAGCACGATATAACGGTTGAACATCGACGAGGAACCACTAACGTGGCTCCTGATGCACTCTCACGCATGTTTAATGTCGATGTGGACCCGAATGGATGGGAAAAGGTCATCGAAAAAACCATCCAGGAACGAATCCAACTGAACACGATTTGTGATCAGGATTGGTATCAAACCAAATTTAATCTCGTCAAAGATCAACCCGATAGATTTTCTGACTGGAAGATCGATGACGACGAAGTGTTCTATTATCGTCCTGATTATGAAAAGGCCCTGATTGACGATGAACATCCGTGGAAAAGGGTTGTTAAACCTTGTGACATCTTAACTGTCCTCCGCGAAAATCACGACATCCCGCAAGCAGGACGTCTCGGTCTTGATAAAACATTGGATAGAATCCGCCCAAATTATTATTGGCCGGGTATGACCCAAGATGTTAAGTCTTTCGTCGAATATTGTGCAATTTGCGTTAAGGTCAAACACAGTCAAAGACCTATAAAAGAACAACTAACTACCAGACCCTTACAATGACCTTGGGCCCAACTGTCCGTCGACACCGTCGTCTCTCAAACGCGAACAAGGAGAGGAAACTATAATTTAATTGTTGTTCAGGACCTTTATACCAAGTACGTCGAGTTATTTCCAGTTCGTCATAGGACCGGTAAGTCAGTGGTTAAAGCACTCGATATGGTTTTCAACCGTTGGGGAACCCCGAGGTCAATTATTACGGATAACGGAACGGAGTACATAAATAAAGATGTTAGAGCCCTTTTGCTAGCAAGAGGTATTAAACATATTAAGCCATTAAGCCGTTAAGCCATCCCCAAAGCAATCCGGTCGAGCGCATTAATCGAACCAGCAAGCCGATGATCTCCGCGTTCTTAAACGAAAACCATAGGGAATGGGATGAAAATTTGTCGAAAATTCAATTAGCTTATAACACCATCCCGCATTCAGACAGTAGAATATCGTCTTTCTTTTTGAACCATGGGCGTTAAGCAATAGTTATGCACGCTACGAAGTACCCCGAAAATGTCGACAACTCTATCATCAAAGACTCAATTGACAAATGGACCGCGCGTATGAGGAAAATTTACGAATTCCGTCATAAAGTCGAAAATCAAATAAAGAAAAACTCGGACAAGCGTTTAGCCAAGATCAATTCAGATAGAGTCAAATCAGTGGAGATCAGGGTGGGAACTGAAATCTATTATCCTAGGAAAAAGCTAAGTAATAAGGCAGAGGCATATTTTTCGAGGCTGGCACATAAATTTGTAGGACCGGCTTTTGGGCACAGAGTGTGTGGACCGGTTACGGTTGAGTTCGCGGACGGAGCTGGTAACATAGTAGGAAAATATAGCATTCCCGATTTAAAAATCCCACGTTGAACGTTGCGCGTTAAATAACATGTATTTGCAGCACGAGCTAGACGAGGAATCTACCAGCACTACCTCACTCTTCATAAACCATGTCAGGATCCACAACACCCTGTTCTGGTTCTTCTACCCCCGCACCAGTTTTGGCACGTGTGCTGGAACTTAGGAGACAACAGCTCGAGTTGGAGTAGAAAATGTTGAATCTCCAACTCGAAATGGAGGTCGAACGGACCCAATTTGCATGGTCCGAGAAGATCGAGCTTGGGGAATTCGACGTTCCAGTCGACGATAACTTTGACCTTCCGGGACGTGAGGAAATTGCGGACCGGTCAACCACTTCGTTAGAAAGGGTCCTCCGAGACGCAAAAAGGCTCATAGACGTCGAATTCAACCCTGCACCTGTGCCGAGACCGGCAATAAGTAAGGACGCTGAGAGGCTCCTTCAATAAATTAAAAACCTCCCTCCGCCTTAGTTGTAGTTGACAAAACCGACGAGGGTTCTCCCCGCTGAACTGAAGGCGGAGAATATTCGACGCAATCGACTGTCTGCAATCGGTCATCCGACCACGAAGACTGGCGAGGGCAGGGAATGAAGGTCCACCGACCTTCCCACAGCACTTGTCGCACCCTCCATCACTGTTGAACCCCTACCATTCGACAAAATCCCAAGCTTCGACGATGTCCTGCAGGAATTGGGAGTTCCGGATTGAGTGAATCCAAGGGGATAGGAGCAGCCCCTCTACATGGCGGACTGCAGGATCGTCAGTCAAGCCCTACTAAAGGATTTAATCATGAATAGGGCTAGAATATTGGTCACTAAAATGGAGGCTTAGAAGGTCGACAAAGGGACGCAGACCTTCGTCACGCACGTTGGTAAATAACAAGTCGCCGACTGCGTCAATTGCTGATCAAGAGAGCACCATTTTAAGGAGTGCCGACTACCGTTTCGACCATGATTCTGCCGAGTTTGTGCAGCTGAGGGATTCGACACGGATGATTGCATATACCCCTACGGGATTGAACATGACCAAGCTCTAGGGAGGTGCCTAGGCTGTTCTAGGGACCTTTCCCTCTATTGCCAGGAGTGTCCAGACTTCAACATTCGACATTAAGGTCTGGTCGACTGGCTCAGGCTAAATTATGCAACCTGGCCAACCTGGATCATCCCCGTCGACCACCAGTACCTAGTTGGAGAAGGAGAGCAGGATCTGAAAAGGAAAGTGAAGGCCAAATTCACCGACAGCGAGGACTACCCCAACAGGCTAAGGCGGTTTCCAATAAGGGAGAACGCTTTATGTAAGGGCGTAGTCCCCGTCAACCCCGAGGCTCCGAGTGCGATAAAGCTCTCGGAAGAAAAAAGAAGCATGGCAGTCAAAGCCCTAACGGCTCCATTCGTCGACAAGAGTCTCGACGAAATCATGTGCGAGAGGCCAGAGTTGGGTGGTGGCGAGGAGGTGAGGATCATCGTCCCGACAAAGTTTAAGGAGAGGCCCGCGAAGTGATCGCCGCCAGTTTCGTCTAAGCTTGGTTTAGTTTCGACAATTACCATTGTCCATTTATATTTAATTTTCTCCGCGATCGTCGGATTTCTTTTTTTTTTTTTACTTCAGTTCGTCAGATATTAGCTTTAGTTTCGACAAAATTTATATTGTCAGCCTACGTTTAGTTCTTCTTCTTCGCAATCGTAGAAAGAATTGCTTTTTTCTTTTATTAACCTCAGTTATAAATACAGTTTAAGAACTAAAATAATTGCCAAAAGAAATTCCAGAGGTATATAATTTTTGAATTATGAGTCAATTTTATGCTGCTAAAATTGATTGACGGTACATGATTGATTAATTACTTAAAATCCATGTTGAATAAGTTGGGTGTAAGCGATGTTTTATTTCGGTATAACTATTGATAATGTATTGTGTTTCAGAACTATAGTCGACATATTCTCACCTTGACGTTACGGTTTGAAGGGGGAGAGGAGATTAATCTGGATACAGGAGATTAATCCCAATTCAATAAAATATAAACGGTTCAAGAAACCTAACATCCGTGTACGTCAACAAGAGAATTCTCATTTTCATGAAATGTTGAATTCAAATCTTGTCGATATGTCAGATCTCTGACTGCTCCGAGGCTTGAATGTCGAACGCGGAGCCTTGGGACCTAAGCGCAGATCATGCACGGTGGCCGTGTCGAAATCTCGACCACGAGGCGAACCGGAAGAAGAACACTTTTCGTCAGGCGTTCATACAGAGTAGTTGAAATTGTTATAATTCTGAAGAATTGTATTTTCTCTCATTGGATTGTTAAAATATTGAAGATTGCTTACTCTATCGACGACAAATTACTTAAATTAATACATCAAAATCTGTAAGTACCTTACTTATTCAAATATAGGTTATTTCTGGAATTTCTGGTAGACTTTCTCATGACTTCTGTTGGGTCCACCCAACGAACCTTTCCTCTCTCCGTAGTCTTTGCTTTTAATATAAAATTAGAATAAAGTTTTCTTTGCCGGTTGGGATCCAACCGCGCTGGCGCTCGACGAATTCTCATTTAACAAATATAAAGTTTAAAATCCTTCTCACACGAGCCTTGGCAGCCCAAGACCCAGGCCGCGCCAGGTGAGGAGTAAAATCTGACAAGATTTGATTGAAAGTAAGTAAAATTATTATTTAAACACAAGTCAAATTTACCCTGTCTAACTAGTGTATAGCCCATTCAAAGGTATCCCCGCAGAGCTGGGATCTGAATCGCGTATGAAACAGTATATTGGATCATATTGTGGATCTTCGTTTAGCATACTACTTTCAGAAGAACCCTCCCCTTGTGAAAATAAAGGCCAACTTAAGACTACAGTGTAGGCAGATAAAGGTCTGTCTTAAAGTGGGCTTAAACTGATCTTTTCTGGTCCCCAGAAGACCACAGTCCCTTTGATCCCGCCGACAGTTTAAACCTCCAATATCCCGTCATTATTAGGGTCATCACAAGTCAGGACCATAACCATAATCTTCACAAGAGATGAAGAAATGGTGGGAGGGACAGAGTTGAAGCCTCTGGATCTCATAAATCAGCACAGCTTCTTTAGGACTTTCAGGTATAGCTAGTCTGTTTATACAGACAGCTATCCTTATTTCAGAGAGAGAGAGAGAGAGAGAGAGAGAGAGAGAGAGAAAAGTGTCTATTTCAGTGCCCTAAAAGTGATGCAGGTATAGGCTGAAGGGAAAAGACCAGAAAAAGACCAAACGTTGTTTGAAACTGGTCTTAAAATGGTATTAAGTTGCTTTTTCTTTTCACGAGGGTCATCTGCCTCATCTACCTCATCCTCTTCCTCATCTTCTTTCTCATCTTCATCCTCACTCTCATCTTTCACCTCCTTCTCATCATCATCGAACTCCTTTTCCTCCTCCTCCACCCCCCTCCCCCACGTTCTCATTATCTTGCAACACCTCCATCTGCATGTTGTCTACTTCCTTTTGCTTCTTTAACAACCTTTCATCTTTCTTGTCTCGTTCACATGAAGAATCATGTTTTGCAGCTGTAAAAGATGCTTCTGAATCCACGTTATTATACTTTCGCTTCAATTCTCCAAAAGCTGCAATTCGCTAACCTGAGGAGGTACTAATGATTCCGCTGTTAATTGAATTCTTCGTCAATGCAGATTGAGGAATGCGTTCATGATCACTGATATCTTTAACTGAACAAAAATGTTTTTTATGCCTTTGTAAAGCATCTGATCGGGAAAAAAATTCTTTTGCATCGTTCACCTGTAACACCAGACTTTTTGGCATCCATCAAACAAATGACATTTGTGTGCTAAGACCCACCGTTCTATAGTGGTAGTGGTGGTGGTGGTGGTTTTTGTTGGGGTGGTCGTGGTGATGGTGGTGCAAAAGAACTTTTTTCCGATCAGATGCTTTACAAAGGCATTAAAAACATTCTTGCACAGTTAACGATATAAGTGACCATGAAAGCACTCCTCAATCTGCATTGACGAAGGATTCAATTACCAGTGGAATCATTGGTACCTCCTCAGGTCAGCGAATTGCAGCTTTTAGAGAATTGAAGCGAAAGTATAATAACGTGGATTCAGAAGCATTTTTTATAGCTGCTAAACCTGATTTTTCATGTGAACGGGACAAAAAAGATGAAAGGTTATTAAAGAAGCAAAAGTAAGTAGACAACATGCAGATGGAGGTGTTGCAAGATGAAGAGAACGTGGGGGTGGAGGAGGAGGAGGCGGAGGAAAAGGAGTTCGATGATGATGAGAAGGAGGTGACAGATGAGAGTGAGGATGAAGATGAAGATGAGGAAGAAGATGAGGCAGAGGAAGAGAATGAGGTAGATGAGGCAGATGAGGGTTTTTTTGCAAGTAGTATGCTAAACGAAGATCCACAATATGATCCAATATACTGTTTCATAAGCAATACGGATACCAGCATCTCAGTATGTACTCTGCGGAGATACCTTTGAATGGGCTATATATTAGAAACAACCCGTGTCAAAGAATTATTGACATGCTGCGTTGGTAAAACATACACTGCTAAGACTAGATCTCGGGTCGTATTTGGAGCTTAGAATATAATTATAATAATTGTACATGAAATGTCATAAGTTCTAGGAAATTAATTTTTAAAAATAAATTATTCTCTTGAAATAAATGTCCGTTTTTGTTATTTTTATTTATAACCTATATTTCCTAAAGGCCTTTTTAGGCATTAATAAATAAAATCAAGTTCAACTGAATTTTCATTTATTAAATATTTTTTTACATAAAATCATTTTCTTCATATCTTTTCTTTCATATAACCATTAATTTCTTTTCGTATAAACATTTAATATTATTTACAATAATAAACAAATCAAGTTTGTGCAAATACCGTTTAATATAATTGTAAAAGTTGCGGGGACTGTGATGTGGTGTATTAAACTGTCTGTATCGGTATACAGTAATTTTGCATTACTAAAATTTTGCTTAATGTAATTATAATGGAAATCG
>JBAGKK010515848.1:0-13616 GCA_037177015.1 Euceroptres primus
TCCCTTTCCTCGCGGAACGTCACAGTCATATATATATATATATATATATATATATATATATATATATAATCTAAAGGTTTCTTTAGAAATGCAAAATGTCAAGAGTTTAACGATTAATGATACTTGACTATGAATACTCTTTACACATCGCAAACTTGAAAAACGAGAAATTCTAGCTTCGAACCAATATCGTAATCAGTTATTTAGTTGGAATCTTTCATTTCCCGAGTCGATAAGTTGAAATCGGTAAAACTAACTTACACAAATTACTTTTTTTTACTGAATAGAAAATATACCCACCTCACTTATCTGAACGTTGACCTTCACTGCTTTCGTCATTCCCGAAGGCACTAAAATAATTGGGTCATCAATCGTGATCGAAGGACACATTAATGGTCCGATTTTTACGTTCTCAGCAGTCTGTAATAAAATTATTAATTCAATTCTAACCGCATTTTGATAAGGCAATAATTATAAATAATAAAAGTATTAGTCTTACCAAAACTTTATTATTAGATGCATCAGTGATGCATTTTCCATTCGAATTTTGACTACAATAACCACACTTAATATCTTCTCGAGACCATTCGCAGGGGAAGCCAGAAAAAATGCACTCAGAACAAATTTTATAAGTGCTGCAGTCAAATACTGTGAAATTTGTACTCGCCAGGTCAGCAATTCTCACCGACAATTTCCAATTTGCAAAATTTTGTCCCTTTTCTATTTTTGAAAATTCTTTTGGGGTCGAGCAATTCACTCCATTTTCGGTTCTCAGAGCTCTAGTTTCAAAGAAAAGGTTCCCCAACGAAAAAACACAATGAAAATCAGCTTTTAACCTTGGCATTTTGTCGATAATGATTTTAATCTGAGTTGTTTTTGAAAATTGAAGTTGACCAGGAGTCAAGGAAATAATCTTCAAGTTTCTAGGAACCAAGTATTCGGTACCAGTTCCTCTCTCTTCATTCATAAGGCTGATGGCAATCACTGATATCGAAAATAATTCCAGAAAGAGAAACAAACGAAGAGGTAATTTGTGGTTTAAAAAACTGTCTCCCATGATGAATTCCAACCAGATGCACACTGACTTTAACTGCTCTGTTTACGACTCTGCACTCAGCACTGGATGCATAACTGGTTACTCCATCACGAGAGAAGAGTTGCTATCGATAAATCTGTTAAGTGATAAATGCGAAGGTGAAGGAGCAAACGCTAGCGGTAGTTTTTCTGATCATGAGAGAGATAATCGTATGATCTTGAACTCCACAAGGTCATCATTATTCCTAGCTTCTTTGATGAACTTTTTTGGTATAAGACCCCTTGACTTGGCTCTTAGAAAAAGACTTGTGACAAGATTTTCTTGATTGCAATTTTTTAGAAACACTTCAGAAGTTATTGTGTAAGAAATTTTGGTTGCAGTTTGGCTAGTAAACAATTTTTATTTTATCCATGAGCTATCTGCAGAAATAATTCTAATTTTTTAGTGAAATTATTGAAGATTTTCTATTCTTATTAGTGACAAGAAGAGAAATTATTAAAAGTGAATAAGAGATTTGTAGTTGATGATCCCATACTTTTGAAAGAGTAGGAAGTAAACTTGAAATTGAGGTTTTCATTTCTCAGTCATTGCTTGCAAATATAATTGCATATCATCAGATAATATTTCCTGTGACGTTAGACGCTTTGAATTAATAGAGACAAAGGCAAAAATGTCAAAGAATACGATTTATTCAATTATTATTATCAGGGAAAATTGCTCGGATATAATTTTGTTTTCTATTCCATGTATAATTATATCTCTCTGGTGTCCGTGAATGAAGTGACCACTCACGCAGCTGCTCAAGATATTTTCGGATGTCTTTGCCAGACAGTTTGGCAACGACTTGAAGTCAATTTCCTTGTACCAGAGATCATTGCAAATTTTCTGAATAGATTGTCGTCAATCGTTTCGTAAACTCGTATTTATTTGGGAAAAATATTTTTTTTTTGAAAAATATTACAATATTAATATATTAATATACAATTTAATCACATTGACAGCTTAGAATAAAGATTTATTAGAATAGAATTTTTGAATTAACTTTGAACTGCAGAATTTGCAATTCGCAATATTTAGCAGACTCTGATTCTAAAATCGCAAGCTTTTGTTTGTTTTACTCAGCCTCCTAAACGTAAATATTTACGTTCATGATATCAAAGCAATCAGCGAGAATTATTGACTATTTTAGGAACGCTATATATTCACTATCATCTTTATGCAGATTTGAAAATAATTTATTGGTTTTGAAAAAGCTATAATTCCTTTATCATCAAAATTATTTTTAATTGTATAAGATAAGTAGTCAGTATCGTTCGAAAACTCGCGTGATGATAACCAGTGTCACGTTTCTGTACTTTTATCTCACTTTTTCATTATAACTTAAAGAATTCATTACCTTGATTAGATATTAATGTTTCATTTGCGATTTTATTTAATTATTTTTAATTCCTTTCGTGTTGCGGAATTTTCTCTGGACACAATAAATTTCAAGAATTTGAAACCATTTTTGGAAATCGTGCCAAATCAAATTAAAAATTAAAATATAAATTTTAATTAGAATGTAAATTGGAATCTAATTTTATTTTGGCAGTTTATGAATGATTTCAGAAAACTTCGAATTGCTATTTTTCTCGTGAATTTGATTTTAAAACCGGAAGTCTCGTAATTAGTCTTTCTTTAACTTTACTAAATAGCTCTATACCCCTACTGTATTTACTGTGAAATGTAAAAATAGAGCAGTGTGTTTTGTTTCGATAGTCTTCCAAAAAAAAGAGGAAGTAGTTTTTGGACAGTTCTTTTTTTCTAATTAAAAGACTAGAATTTTAGAGAAGGAAACTTAATCTTTTTCTGATGATTGACATTTAAAATGCAATAGTTGATTCTTGGGCAATGCTGATTTAGTTACGGTCAGTGCTTAAGCACTTTAGTCTTTAGCGACTTTTCTTTCTGTGCATCCATGGAGATGTATAGTGCACGCGTGGTCCTCAAAATAGAGACACGTGAAGCACACACTGACCACGCGTGAACCTAATGATCCACCGATTCCTCAGTACCTCGACTCATGATTAAACATCTGTCACAAATTTTGCACTAACGAAACATCTGCCCAGAGAGAAATATTTATCTTCCAAGAATTGTCATTTATTTGTTAAGTGGAAAAAGTCAGGGATTTTATTTGTATATGAAGAAACCAGGAGACTTTTTTGAATTATGGAAAACTAAAAAATTTCTTGCGACCATGAACGAACATCTGGAAAGCTGAAAAATTCTTTCTAGTTTCCGCTTTAGCAAATTTTATTTTTAGGAGTCAGAGTCTGAGCTTATGAATTTCCTCTGCCTTCCTTACAAGTGGATAATTTAAAAAAAAAACTCAAGAATTTTATTCTTCTGTGTGTTAAAAGTTAAATTTTTATTTAAGAACATTTTGAAGTTTTATTGAATATGAATATAATATGAATATGAGTATGAATATGAATATAAACATGAATATGAATATAAATATAAATATTATGGTCAATTTCCTTTAAATTCAAATTTTCAAGAAGGGAAGCTTTCAAATATTATGTTTGAAAACTTCAACTTAAAGCTATTTTCAGATTAATTTTTGAAGCACTGAAAGATATTTCTTAAAATCTTGACTGTTGAGTGGTTCACTAATACTAGATGAATTAATTTAATATAATTATTTGCACCTAGAAAAATTACTAAGAAATAAGAAAGCCTGATGATATTTTGCAATTCACTATATTCGCACCTTCCATTTGAAAAATTCTTTCCAAAGAATAATACTTTTGAAATAGGTTAGAGAAATTTATATCCTCGTTTATATCAAATTCCTTCACATGAAATTAATCAAATTTCTCGACAGAAAACAGATACATTTATGTCGCTGATAATTGGCACTCGTTTTCCCATAGTACGTTGATAATGAAACATAAATGATCGCATTAAATTCTGATTCACGAAACTTCGTTTTAAAACAGTGTTGAATAATTCAAGCGTGAATTGGTTGAATTTAACAAAATGCAAATCACATAAATTCAATCTTATTGCATCGGATATTAAATATAAATAATTGTATAATGTCTATAGGGAAAGTAGCAATTTATTTATTCATCAGTTTAATGAATCCTCATTCAGAGTAGATATTTTACTGAAATGTAAATTTTATAGATTTGGTATTGCAGTTCAACAAATATGCAAGCAAATATTGGTAACCAATTGTCAACTATATTTTCACGATGATAGATTACATTCGTCGATTTAAACAACAGACATCCGCTTCCCTGAATATGTTTTAATGATCGATTCAATAACATTTTCTTTCTCTCTTGCCACACAGGAAATTCTGCTGGGATTAACAAATCATTTTTATTGAATCGTATTTTAAATTTCTGCCTCGCAGTTTATAAGAGCGTTATATATCGTCAAAACAAACAGTAAATAATATTAAAATTATATTTATATTTATTTGTTTTCTCGCTGGTGAGTTTTGAAATTTAAAGACTAGGATGATTCCATTTTGTATCAACAACAAAAGCTGTTTATTTAGTCAACAGAAATGTTACTGTAAATTTAACAAAATGGTTTTGGATTAGGTAAAACGTGGTCAAGAGAAGACGAATCTCTTTTCAGGTTTTTTTAAACTCCAGAGACAGAGGTGGTTTACTTTTCCTGTTGTTATAGGAGAATTTAAAGAAAATTTGTGTTTTCATTAAATTAACTATCATCAAGTTTTCTTGTTACAAGTGGTCGGGATTAATGGACCTTGGCGACTTGCCAAACTGTACCAACACTGATCATCCGCTTACGTGATGGGTTTCTCGTAAGTGTATTGCAGCTCATGCAAAATTACTTTATAAATTCCATTATCCTCACTCGTGTCAGCCACCCTGAATAACTTCCAAAATTTATCATCTATTCCAAAATCAAGAACCTAAAAGGAACTAGATTCATGTCAGTCAAAGAAATCAACAAATATTTGCAAACTCTGACAACTTCTATGAAATTAACCACAGAACCAGAAACTTATTCATTCTTTTGTAATTAACCTTTAGAGGGCCGGCAATTTGGGAGGAAAATCGATCTCAGAAAATTGGCCCAAAAGGTATCTTATATCATTGATTGATCATAGACAAAGTCTCGAACAGGGGGTGAGCCAATATATTGGCTTTCCGGCCCTCTAAAGGTTAACATCTGTGGCTTTTTGTAGATGGATTGGAACCAGGAAATAAAAAATCAAAATAGATATTGAAAAAAAGACGTGCTAATCTAAAAAATGATTTAGATGTTCACTAGCCAGGATTCGCTTCTCGCCAGTTCAGCATTAGAAGAAGCCACATTTATAAAATTCTTCTGAGTCCAAAAATTTTCTCTTGGCACTCAGCAAAAGTCCAAGCATTCGTCAAGGTTCTAAAAGGCGATAAATTTTCAAAATGTCATTTGTTGTCAGCCAGCGTGTTTGCTTTCATGTCAGAAGAGAAAGCTTGTCCACATTTTTTTCGCATTGTTTCTCCAATGCTGTTGTTTGTTCCCTGCAGTTTAGATGCATCTTGAAGTAAATACTTTGCTCTTCGAGTCTGCTGATTGTGAGTACACACATATATTATGCAGGCAACTAGGTAATATGTAATAAACGTCGTCAGCTTCAAGACTCATCTGGCTCTGGTGTCATACCTTCAAGGTGGCCAATCGTGAAGAGAGTCTCGCACTGTGAATCGCAGTGTCTTGTGCCAGTGCACCAATGGAATATTGCCGTTAACCGCCGTCAAACTATTATTAAATTCGTCCTCAACGTTTGGCTTTGCTCTTGCTTTGAAGACATTCTCTTTTATTGCTCGAAAGCTCTCGGATTGAAAAAAAGTGATTAGCCTCCAAAAAAGGACAAAATTTTTCTAAACTTGATTGTGCTTGTGAAGTGATAAGGGATCTTCAATAATTTTCAATTGTGAGTGATAAATACGGAATTCTTGATAGAAGAGTTTGGATTATCTCAAGATTCCCTGGAGAATCGAGGGGTGAGTCTTGAAACTCTAGGGTCGAAACTTTTTTAATTGACAGTCTCGTTATCATCTATTTAAACTTTTCTTGAACCTCCAAAGACGTGAAAACGAGAAGGCGGAACGTGATTGGAATAATACTTGGACATGAAAGTGGGACGCGTTTGATGACCATGAATAACTCGTGTAAACAGTGAGAAACCAAGTTCGAAACCTGCCATCTTTTTTCCGGAGACTATCGTTCAAGCTGGCCTTTTTCAAGAATTATTTTTAAAATTTTCTCCCGATATCCCAATAGCTAAGATCAATTAGTTTACTCAAGGTTTATTAGAATTTTTGTTTGGAATCGAAAACAAAAAGAAGTTACATTTTTGTAACTTGTATATCGAGTGTCAAATCCGAAGGCCACTAAGATGTTGTATAAGATATAAATTCTAGAAAGAATAAAGAGGCGAATTTTTCTTTTCTTTTGAAGAAGGTCAGTCGCACGAACATTCTTTCATTATATAAGGATATTTTCTGTAAAAGACAGGACAACAGATTTTTTTCCCTAATGGACAATGTTACGTAAAGATTAACTACCTGGCGCATTCGCACTTAATACGCGATACGCATAATTTATTTTTGGAAGGCAATGAAGCGTCGAGCAGCAGATTGTTTAGCTGACTGATGCACGTTGCAAAACTGCTGCCTGATGTTTACTAACTATATATCGATATTGGGAGTTCGTACAGCTGCATGCAATGCAGGCTATTTAAAAATCCAGACAGTAGTTCTCTTTCCTAACAGAGACTACATCCTGGTCTCTCATAGATAATCCTTAGCTTCATAGAATCCAAGATGACCAAGATTGAATGTATTCAATTTCATGAAAAGAGCAACTTCAGAATTAATTTACCAATGTGAATTTTGATTTTCTGTTCTCTTAAATAACATGTTTTGAATTTATTTACACAAATTCTAATTAACTGTTGGAAAATTACAATTTAAAAGTTTATATTTATGTCTCTGAACAAAAGCAGAATTTGCATTTTAAGTAAAAGAGTTTTTCTGCGCTTTTTTCTTCAAGTTGCAAGAAACCTCTCATAAATCAGTGGGACTATACATTATGTAAAATAAAAGAGGTTCTGATAAAAAAATCAAGTGAGCATTCGTTTAACTTGGAGATTTTCTAAACGTATTTGGGAATTTCTGCAACAGTTGAGAATTTCATAATACATCTTCTTAGAAAAGCAAACGTCTTCACTTTCAATTGTGCACTTGACTTTTTTGCCCCACGCTTCGATAGAGATGATCAAATCGGTATAGGAAATATAATTTATATCAGTCACTGCAGCACTGCGTGCTCTTCAAAGTACCGTTTTAATCATTTGATTATTTCCTTCAATTCTTCTAGGCTTCTTTCTTGCGATTTTTGTAAACGAATAATAAAGCTGAAATAAAATAAGTACCCTAAAGTGGGGCTATTCGCGCATGGAGGGGCTAAAAGGTACAACTCACTTTAAGTATGTTTTTTAATATGATAATGAGAATCAAAAAAATAATCTCCTAGCATATAATATTCAGAAGGATTTCTAATTTACTGAGGATGAGGGTGGAATTTTATGCGACCTCTTTACAAGCATTGAAAAATGTTTGAATATGTGGGTGCATTTTAAAAAATTGGTTAGACCTTCAAACTTTCTATCAGTTCAATAGTTTAAAATTATTTTTAAAAATTCTCGGTTGCCCGTGTTTTTCCTTATATTTTATCTTCAGAAAGTATTCTAGAATAGTTAAATAATAATTCTAAATAGAAATTAAGTATTTAAAAATTGTTTTATTAATTTAAAACATTTAGAAAAACAATACTTGTACCTATTTAGAAGATCGGCGGTACAAAAAGGTACAACTTTTCAACAATGATAATTAGTAAGTACAAAATGATTTAAAAATCTAAAAATGATTGATTTTTCTTCAGAATTGACTCCTCTAACTGTGTGTAAAAATGAAAAAGCTGGAAAAAATTTTTCTGGAGCGTTAAGTTAAAAAAAGTTTAAAAAGTCGTAAAAGTTGTACCTAATAACCCCACTTTACGGTAAGATAAATGAGGAAAAAAAAGATTCTTTTAAAAGGAAGGCAGACCTTGAAAAGAATTTTCTAGAAAGTTTAGCAGATACTTATTTTTCAAGGATCTTGTCAAAACATCCATAGGAAAGTGCTCATTCGAGAGAGTGACATTTAATTAAGCTACAGGAGTTTTCTAAATTGTCAATGTTCATAAGATCTTCCACTTGAATTTTCATATTGTAAATAAAAGTTGCAAAATTTATCCAAAGCTCCTTATGCCACAAAAATTAAAAAATGAATCTAAAAATTAATTCTAGCGTATTAATTTATTCTTTTTTAATAACTTTTGGAATTTTAGTTCCGAAGAAAATAATTGGTGCTTTTTGCTGCCGGAAAATGATTAAAAACGATGCATGATTTCATCTTATTTGCATTGTTTCTTTTCAGCTCACGTTACCAAAGATAATTGCTTTACGTTACCAAAGATAATTTCTCGTTTACAGCCACGTGAGAAATTGAATTTAATAAGTGCACTTTCTGCTTTTTGTTTTATAGGAACGCTCTTGACCCAAGTCGAGTTTCATCAAACTATTCTATTGTTATATCGGTATGTTTCGTCGTATGACGTCAAGAACAAGAAGATTCAGCTCTATTAAGCCTGGCACTTATTCCCAAGTTCTTTTAGCAAATTGCAAAAAAAATTCACGCTCGTCTTTATTTCTTTGATCTACGTGGCTTAATGGACAGTCTCGATTAATTTTCTTGACACGTTCCCAGTGCACGTGTCGTCAGCGAAATCCCCTGAAGTAGACAATTAAACGCACTTTTGAGAGGTCATCTAAGAAATCCCTGACAATTGATTCAAGCTTTTTCAATGGCTATTTCTTTGTGATTATATGTAGATCAAATCTTATTAGGAAAAGTTTTTGTTATTAGGAACAATCAAGTTCTTTGCAAATTATATAAGCAAGTTCGAAATAAAAGAATTTAAACTTTGTCGTTCAATTGCCAGAGAAATTAAAATCAACTTATCTTTTCTTGGAGAGTCTTAAAGTCTGTTACTTTGTTATCATGTTTCTGACTGCTTCATAAATATGCAGCGCTGAGATAAGGGGACAAATTTATTCGACTGGTTTGACCAAGCACGCTGCTAGTAACTTTGCCCGAAACTGAAACTCGTTAAATATGTTTAATTATTGTTATAATGAAATTCCAACTTTTCAAAGAAAATCGGAAATATCGATTGTGTGCTTGATGTTTAGAATCAGCAATTAGATCATTTTCATTTTTTTTCACGCTGGATTTATAGTAAATTGTTTATTATTAAAAATTCCTCTTAGAAATATAATTTTTAGATTTTATTTTCAATATTTTGTAGAAATTGTAAATTAATAGTACTAATTTATTAACAATTTGAATATAATTATTTGAAATTACAAATGAAAGTAAGAAGACGATGTGAGCTCTTTGAATGCTTGCTATCTTCTTCTTTAGTTCTGCGAAGGAGCAGTTAGTTAGCCTAGGTCTGGAGACTAATTTCCTAGCCGTTAATGCGTGACCTATTTGGCCAAAGTTATGAATGCTGTTCGACAAAACGCCCTTCTTCCCTTCGTCAGTAGGCCCAGGCCATATTGTTTATATTATATGATTCTCCGAAGTCAGCCCTGTTTGTTGTCACCGCTACTAATCTCATATAGACCAAACCATCACGTAGCCATGTAGCCTGGACTCCGTGAAATAGTCTCCACAATTTTTTAAATATCTATATTGAAAGCACTTGAAACTATTGCTGAACAAACTTGGAAATTTTTTTCTATCAGGCTTTGCGTTTCGAAACTATGGAGCTATTCACTTCAGGAGTTCAGGAATTAAATTGGAGTCATATAACTTATTTTTGAAAAATACGAAATTGTTCAGGGAAAAGTCAAGAAATTCCGAAAATGAAATTCCACAGTGAACGTCTCTTATTTTATTTTCAACTCTTGCTTTGTGTTCTTGTCATGAAGATTTTTTCAATTATTGTTTCTAAAAATTTTAAACTGTTTCCAGAGGACAAGCTTGATTTAAGATCCTTTCTCAGAGGCAAATTGCGTCGTGGTGAACCTGCAGGTCCATTTTCTCGAGAAAAAAAACTCGAATCTTGAACTTTGGACATTCTGAGTGTTTTTCTTGTCAGCTGGTGAACAGACTATGATGAGCATCCAGTTTTAATATTATATAGGAACGCGACCCTAACGCTCGGTCCAAGATCTATTCGCATCGAGACGACGGCAAAGCGCCAATCTAATGTCAGTCTGTGCCTGTACGTTCGTCAGCAGGGATCTTCTTCTCGACCCAAGATAATCAGGACGAATCTCTCAATTCCGAAAAGAACAATCGCCATGATTCAGTGCAGTTTCCTAACTTCACCAGACAAGTGCTCTGCCTTAAATAGTTTCACTCACCTCGTGAAATTTTCACGAAGCAAACTTCCTCCATCTCCCAGATAGATCAATCCTCTATTTTTGTTTCTAAAACAAAAATTTCCTCTAAAGTACTCGAGGATATAAACATCTCAGTGCGGAAACCGGTTCGATTTTAAATACTCCACGGTTACTGAATAATCATTTTTTTTCTGGTGTAAATATTTAGGAGGATCTCGTAAACGATGTTTACGTTTTGTAAATTCTCGTGATTTATGGTGAATGAAGGTGCCTTTTTGCGTTGGGAAGACTGAGAGGTAAAACTGGAATCATGATTACTGTGCCAATTACTGCTTCTAGTCCTTATGTGACTGTCACCTCCTACAGCGATGCCAGCGCTCTTAGTAAAAAACCATCGGTAAGGGTCAAGGACATCTTTACTGTTTAGAATAAAATTAAACATCGACAGTGGTCTAATTTGAAACTTCATATTTCGAGTAATTAATTAATTCAAGTAATTTTTAAAACTTGCTGGGATGCTAGAATTTACTTTGAAATTGAATTCAACTAATGTTTTTCGTTATCAAAAATAGATTTTGATGGGTTTCTAACCTTCGTCGATAAGAGTCAATTTATTTCCTCAATTCAGGAATAAAAATTCAGGGTTCCTATTTGTCCGTTATATGCTTAACTGATGAACACAAGATAAAAGATAAGATTCGTGTCTGACATATTTCTGAAATTCGAAAGAAATTTTAGTTGATATTAATTTAATCTTGAATACCTCTTGACGAGTTTAGATTATTTTAATTATGAGGATATAGAAATAAATGAAAACTCTAAGTCTTCAAAATAAATAAAATAGTTTTGTATTTTTTCTTGTTTTGTTTTGAAAGAAAAGAGGTTTTAGAACACACGTAGCTTGAAACGCACCTTAATCTCTATTGACTGATACGATAGTTAGTCTAACAAGTTTATGGCTGATGACGTTTCGTATTTCCCTATTGTGGGTAATGAACGATAAAGCAGGCTAACGTCGATCTAAATTTACAGTGTAAGCTAACCGCTGAAAAATCCGAATCCTCTGCCAGGCCTCATTGAGTGACCGTGTTCGCATTAGCCAACAAAATGAAACAACGAGCCAAACATCACAATTTTACTGTCTCTATTTGTAATTTGTTTTTTTGTTGACATAGTGAAAGTTCCAAACGCTCGTGTCTTTCTTTAAAACAGATAAAATTAGCTGATGATATCGTGTCAAAAAATCAGAAACTATTTTAAAAAATTTAAATATCTCAATTCTCAAAATTTATATTTTTCTTATAATCCATATTTTTATTTATTTATTTTCAAGGTAATGTTCTAGTGTGATCTTTGAACATCGAAACTGAAAATTGAGACTGTGAGTGATTGAATAAATCACAATTAGCATTATCTTTCTGAATCTTGACTATTAACTAAATAATGAATTTTTACTCTTTATTCATTAAAAAATTCTGACTCTTTTTCCGCCAGTAATAGAGATATTATTTAAATTTGATTTAACATGTAAATTATTCAAATAATCAGAGAATTTGAGAGTACGCACTTCGAAAGAAACAATCGATAAAAACCATAGTTCGTGCCACGTTCACTTGACGTGTTTGTGAATTGAAACAACGTCGCAACTTGATAAAGGATAATTTATGAAGGTCCCATTTTATCTTTTTCTATATTCAAATTTGCAATAAAGCATTGAGATAAACAATTTTTTATTTTTATAAAAAAAGCTGATGTACAATTTTAATCAGATCTGTTGAAATTTTTAATCAACTCTCTTGAAATGACAGAAAGAGTAAGAATAACATTTCTAAAGATATAATCTTTACCAAAATTTTGTATAAGACAAAAGAAATTGTGATAGGTACATAAATCATTTGAAGATTTTTTATGTTAGGAATAAAATTATCGTTTGTATTTTGGCCGAGAAGACTTGCATATAAATTTACAAACTTCTCTTTGCCATTCTATGGCTGGCGGAAAGTTTACGAAATAACTAAACTAAAGTCTTTTTTTCCTTTAATGATTTGCATCGTTCTGCGAATTTTTCTCAGGATTCTTGTTTGTGAAGAAAAGTAAATTCCAGTAAGTTTTCTTAAAGAGTTAAAATCAAGCTCAAGGTAGAGTTTAAAACATCATTTTTGAAAGCTAAAATCGATCCAACTTGGTTTTTCTATAAACTCAATTTTTTTGTATTAGAAAATAAAATCTTAGATTATGAGTGATTAAATTTTATATCAAGATAAAAACCTAATGACTCAATTCATTTAGAGCAAAATTAAATCGTTTATACTATAAATATAAATTTATGGTTTCATTGACTCCACGAGATTCGTAATTTTATCAGTTTTTCTAAAACTTCCTGAATTTATAGGGGCGTTAACGAAATTATAGGTTTCGAGTCTGCAATCAGGACAACAGTTGTGTTTGTATTGGTATAAGCCAGACGACTCGATGAACGATCGCACATTTAGATTTCAGATTGCAATTTTCTCTCCATTTAATTCATGAAAACAAACTTAATTATTTTTATTTTATTTATAGAGTTTTTCAAATACGTCGAAGCTAATCATGAATAATCAACACGTATGTGTTCTAAACTACAAATTTATCTTCCTATTTTGAACATAGTTCAATATCTACTTGAATAGCGATCAAACTTGACCGATAAATTGTCAGGTCAGTCATCAATTGGATCAGTGCAATTTTATTTATAAATCTGTTCTTCGAGTTGTCCTGTCTGTCCTTCGCTTTGCAATGCACAACGATAAACAGCAATTGAACTAATTGAAGGATTCTTTATTATTTCCATCCAGAATTCTATTTGCAGACTTTTAAAACTCATTTTCCGCAGTTCGAGTTTAAAAAGAGTTTAAAAAAGGCTTCCAAAGACAATTTCAGCATCATATCCAATTTCGATTATAAATAAAATATTGATTAAATTTTACTCAGCTTTTTGATGTTATAGAAATAATTGTGTAATAACTTGAAAGCTTTGGTGGAATTGAGAATATGGGTACTTCTCCACTATTGGGAAACTGGCCTGTACAAAACTGTCTCAGCATATTTTTTTTCCAATCAAGAAAAAAC
>JBAGKK010515859.1:0-13616 GCA_037177015.1 Euceroptres primus
AAGAAAGCTGAGCGCAATAGAAAAAGAAATTTTAATCGAAATGACGTATCTACACGAAACGAAATCATACAAAGTTCTTGCATCTTTCATTCATAAAATATTATTCATGCAATTAAATTTATGGACTTATTAATTTAAATTTTTTGTGCAAACTGCGCGCAAGCGCAACGATTTTGACCAAGCTAAAAAATGAGTTTCTAATACATGTATTTAGAATGTAGGAAAAAAGTTTGAAATGTGTGCCTTAAGATTGTTTTTTTATTTATTTATTTTTTTAAGAAAATGACACTTTGCGTGGAAATGCCCATACGCACGCAAATATGAGTGTCTTCAAAAATATTTTTGAGGTTACGACGATACATAAACAGCAATCGTTTGACAACTAGGAATACACTTTGGGTCCTGTTTTGACGTAGTATTGAAGAAAAAACATCTCACTACTCACCTTTCAAGTTTTAAGTGTAAACATTAAGAACTTTCTTCGCAAATAAAAAAAAAGTCCAAGAAAACCTTGCGTATTTTTATTAGTATCCATCGACGTAACTTACAATAACTTTTATAATTTTTAACAAAAGTTAATGAACAAAGGATAAAAATGTAGATCAGAGCGGGAGAAAATGATTTGATAAAGGATTTTACAATTCATTCTACTTTAAAACTTTAGGAACACTTTATGTTGTTTTCCATCGACGTAACCTTACTTTTGGCTTGTCAGAGCTGAGCCGATAATAAATGGAACCCTTCCGAAAAAACTTTGCAAAAG
Source organism: Euceroptres primus (assembly GCA_037177015.1). Lineage (NCBI taxonomy): Eukaryota > Metazoa > Arthropoda > Insecta > Hymenoptera > Figitidae > Euceroptres > Euceroptres primus. The sequence goes on from JBAGKK010515859.1 coordinate 764, forward strand.
TATAATGAAAAGTGTCTTTTGCATAAATAATTCTGTTTTAGTTATAAAAGAGTCGAAAGAAACCAATGAAATAATTTTTAAGTGCAAAAAAATGTAATTGCAGAACCAATTTTACGACTTGATACGATCCTGAATTTCGTTTGACAGATAGAGCTTAAGTTTATATCGGCGTGCTATTTATACGTGTACGTGTTTACGAATGATATTCCTAATGCTCGTTGTTTATTTATACTTAATTTCATTAAAAATATAAAGGTTTATCATTATAAGTGTGTTGTGAAAGTTGTGCTTATTTATTTAATTTAATTAAAAGTATAAACTTATTATATTTTTCGAGGAAACTGTGTTTTGTGGTAATGGTGTTTATTTAGAAATTTAACGTTTTTTTAGAATATATAATTACGTTTTTAGAAGGAAAATACACAGCGAATTTTGCCAAAGGTAAAATGTAAAAATCGAATCTACCAACAAAATTTTTAAAAGAAGAGGAAAGATTAAGAAAAAAAAAGAGCTAAGACGGCAAGAGAAAGGCATCAAAAAATTAATCAAAACGCTAATGAAAAAGATAAAGCTCAAATAAAGCTTGCAAAAGACAAAAGCCCAATTTGTGAAACCAAAGATAGATAAGATAGAGTCAGTCATCACAGAAAGACCAAAAAGAAATTGTCGAAAACGGAAACTTGATCTCTAAAAATTTTGTTATAAAATTTTTTTATTATTTTCTAGAAATAATTATGTTATTGCTGAATTGTTATTAATTTAAGAAATTTATTTTAATACAAAATTAACAAAAAATATATATTTTTTAACGAAATGGTTGTTACGACTGTAGAAAAAGATTTATTATGAATTTTCAAAAAATTAAAATTATTTGTTATTAAATTGTTAATAATTTCGACAAATTATAATATTATAGTTCCAAAGCAAACTAATTTTATTTCCATTTCATCTTTAAACTATAAGCAAAGAATGACTTATTTTAATTAAAAAAATTAGTTTAAAATCTTTTTTATTTAAAAGTTAAATTTTTTAATTTTTTTGTATCTAATATTTATTTTCTATTCTATTATTCCTCATTTGTGAAAATTTCATTGCATTTTTTTACTTTATTGAGGAATGATTTTAGTTTCAAAAAGATGGAAAATGCGTGCGACGTCAGAAGGCTCCACAAGCCTTTCAAATAAATTTGTAGTATGAATAATTTTACTGGTTCTTGTTTTAATGGTAATGAATCTAATGTGTACTAAAAAAAATCATCTTGAAACAATTTTCGAAAAAAATTTTTTTTTCGAAAGTGCCCTCTGCGTGAAGAATAACCCATATGTATTAGAATCTTAAGAGTCTCTTGTCATTATAGTCATTTATCATTAAGATAATCATAAGGATATATGTAATATAATTTTTTTTCTTGTTTTTCTTCTTTAGCTTTTTAATGTTTACTTCTTTTCCGTAAATCTAAAAGAATATTTGTGTATTCAAGATATATTATACAAGTTCCAGTTCTTTCAAATTCACATTTCATTTTTCACGAGTTGAGCTTGGTCAAGTTTTCTAATTTAAAGTAGCATTGCAGAAAACCAACCCTGAACATATTAAAATTGCTAGTTTCTTGAACCATCAATTTTTTAGAGAAGGATTAATTAATTTTACTAATTTCTAGTCGATTAATTTGTTTAATTTTATTTTTGCTTCTGATAGACAGAGACGAGTGCGCGGAATGGGGTTTCTGTGAGCAGCTTTGTGAAAATACTGACGGCTCCTACATCTGCAGATGCGCCCCTGGTTTCGAACTCCATGGAAGAAATTCTTGTAGGGCTTTGAAAACTAACACACCCCTTGAACTATTATTGGCCCAGGATCGGGCAATCTGGAGAATGGAAGCGACTGGTCAGGACAAAAAATTGGTTGCCAACACAACTGGAGCAAGTGGAGTAGACTTTCTCTATAACCGGAACCGTCTTTTCTGGAGTGATATCAAAACGAGGAAAATTCATTCTCAGTCCCTCAGTGGAAATCAAGCCAACTCGGACGTGGATATCTCCTTGCCAGGATCTTGGGTACCTGTAGCAATCGCGGTGGATTGGGTTGGAGAGAAACTTTACGTCGTTGACTCGATAGTACAGAAGATAGATGTTTTTGAATTGGACGGTCGATTTCATGGCATCGCTCTTGGATCGAATCTTACTAGTCCCGCGGATATTGCCCTGGATCCTACTGTTGGTCTGATGTTTATAGCAGACAGTAAACAAGTACTGAGAGCAAACATGGACGGTACCAATACCATAGCCATAATATCTGAAGCAGCGTACAAGGTTTCTGGAGTGACTGCTGATGTTTACGCTAAAAGGATTTACTGGTGCGATTCTCTATTGGACTACATCGAGACTGCTGATTACATGGGACGCAACAGAGTGATGGTTCTTCGGGGAACTCAAGTTCCTGCTCCGATGAGACTCACCCTCTTCGAGGATCGAATTTTTTGGACCGATAGTACGAAGCAGGCTGTGTTGAGTGTTGAGAAAACTGTCGGTGAATCTTCGATTCGCAATATATTCAAAGCCAAAGACGCAAAGGCTGTGAAGGTACTTCATCCCCTGGTTCAGCTTCCAGTGACGAATCCCTGTGGAATTAACAATGGTGGATGTCAGCATATGTGTATCGTTACTGCTGCGACGGATCGTAGCTCTGGACTGGCGTATCGTTGCGCTTGTAACATCGGCTGGAGGCTTTCTCTCGATCTTAGAAATTGTAACCTGGTGAGAGAGTTCCTCATGTACTCCCAGCAAAGATTTATCAAAGGCCGTGTTCTGGATCCCGTAATGGAAGGTTTCAGTGACGCTATTCTTCCAGTTGTTTCTAGGAGAGCCAGATTCGTCGGTTTGGACTTTGATGCTCGTGATCAGTATATTTATTACAGCGACGTATTGCAGGATGTGATTTACAGAGTTCGTCAAAACGGCACCGGTCGTGAGATTGTGCTCGCGAGTCAAAACGAAGGAGTGGAAGGTCTGGCGGTTGACTGGGCGTCGAAGAACTTGTATTATATCGATTCGCGGAAAGGAACCTTGAACGTCCTTAGCACGAGGAACATCACGTATCGTAGGACGTTACTCAAAAACTTGAAGAGACCGAGGGCGATTGTCATTCACCCGAATCAGGGATTCATTTTCTTCTCGGAGTGGGACAGACCCGCTAATATCAGCAGAGCTCGAGCTGATGGATCAAACTTGATCGTCTTCAAGAGTCTGACTCTCGGCTGGCCAAACGGTCTCGCTATTGACTTTGGCAAAGACAGACTCTACTGGTGCGATGCTTTGCTTGATCACGTTCAACATTCGAATCTTGAAGGTACCGACGTTAAGACTGTTAACTCAAGACTCATAAGACATCCCTTCTCAATTGCGATTTACGAACAGTGGATGTACATCACTGACTGGAGACTCGACGCGATCATACGTCTCCACAAGGAAACTGGAGAACAGGAAGTTGTTCTTGTTCGAGAACCAGATACAAATCGATTGTACGGAGTGAAGGTTTACAGTCCCGACATTCAAGAGCCGCACACAGATCATCCTTGTACTATAAACAACGGCGGCTGCGAGAAACTTTGCTTTGCGGTTCCACGAAACAACACCACTCGGTTCTCACCCACGAGACTCACAAGAGTTTGTGGGTGTCCCTATGGCGAAAAACTTGGTGATGACGAAATCTCTTGTATGGAAGACCGAGAAGCCGAACCACCAGTGCAAGCTTGTCCAAACACCTGGGACTTCACCTGCGCAAATCAGCGATGTGTTCCTCAATCCTGGGTCTGTGATGGAGATGACGATTGTCTCGACAATAGTGACGAGATGCAAAACTGCACAAAACCCACCTGTGGCGCTAATGAATTCCAGTGCAAGTCAGGAAGATGTGTCCCCTCGAGTTTCAGATGTGACTCGGAGAACGATTGCGGAGATTACAGCGACGAAGCAGGTTGCCCCAACGTCACTTGCAGTTCTAGTCAGTTTTCCTGTAACAATAATCGCTGCATACCGGCAACCTGGAAGTGCGATTCTGAGAATGACTGCGGTGACAGCTCTGATGAAGGAGACTTCTGCGCCGCCAAAACTTGTTCCTACTTCCAGTTCACGTGTCCACGTTCCGGACATTGTATACCACAATCCTGGGTCTGCGACGGTGATAACGATTGCTTCGATCAACAGGACGAGATGGATTGTCCGCCAGTTAATTGCCTTAGTACGCAGTTTACCTGCGCGGATCAGAAGATGTGTGTTCTGGAATCGTACAAGTGCGATGGTATTCCTGACTGTAACGATGGAAGCGATGAAGTAGGATGTCCTTCTCTGGCGCCGGATCAGTGCAACACCGAGAAGCAATTTCAGTGCGTCAGCTCCGGAATTTGCATACCTAAGAGCTGGTATTGTGATGGTACGGCGGATTGTCATGATAAATCGGACGAGCCTGAGTCTTGTGGACAGGTGCATTGCCAAACAGGGTTCTTTAAGTGCAATAACAACAAGTGCGTTTTCAAGACCTACATCTGCGACGGTAAGGACGACTGTGGGGATGGATCAGATGAAGACACAAAGTTGCACGCTTGCAAAGGTCCAGAATTCAAGTGTGATGCCACACAGTGGAGGTGTCCCAACGTAACGAACCGATGCATTAATGCTACCAACGTGTGCGATGGTAAACCGGACTGTCCAAGTGGAGCAGACGAGGGCATTGGTTGTGAGCTGGCAGAATGCAAACATCAAGGAGGTCTCTGCAGCAATGGTTGTATGCAAACTCCCTTCGGTGCACAGTGCACTTGTCCACCTGGAGAGGAACTCGGAGTTGATGGTCGCACTTGTCAGGACATGGACGAGTGCGATCCGCCTGGACGGTGTTCTCAACTCTGTATCAATACGAAAGGTAGTTATCATTGCAACTGCGTCGACGGTTATGTCCTCGAAAAAAACAAGCACATGTGCAAAGCCTTCAATCACAGTGCGGCTTTCCTTATCATATCCAATCGACACACAATTCTTGTCGCTGATCTGCAGGATCAGGCTTTGGAAAGAGTGCCGATTAATGTTGAAAACGTGGTGGCAACATCCAGCAACATGCACACGGGTACGATCTTCTGGTCTGATATGAAGCTGAAGAAGATTTCACGATTAGATAGAAGCAGCGATCCTCAGGATGTGATATCTACTGGTCTAGATCTGGTCGAAGGTTTGGCCTACGATTGGATCGGGCAAAATCTCTATTGGTTGGATTCGAAGCTAAACACTATTGAAGTTGCGAAAGAAACTGGTGCAAATAGATTGGTTCTCGTAAAGGAGAACATTACACAACCTCGTGGAATGTGTCTGGATCCTAGTCCAGGCGCTCGCTGGCTTTTCTGGACCGATTGGGGAGAGAATCCAAGAATTGAGAGAATTGGAATGGATGGTACAGAGAGATCCACTATCATAAACACCAAGATCTACTGGCCAAACGGTTTGGCTCTCGACATCGCTAACAAGAGGGTCTACTTCGCAGATAGCAAGCTGGATGTCATTGACAGTTGCCTTTACGATGGAACTGGTAGAATTCAAGTCCTGGCTGACTCACATTACTTACTGCATCCTCATTCTCTCACTCTCTTTGAGGACACCATGTACTGGACAGATCGACAACTAAACAGAGTTCTATCCGCTCACAAATTCCACGGTGCGAATCAGACCGTCGTTTCGCATTTAATCTCTCAACCGCTCTCCATTCACGTTCATCATCCTGTGCTGCAACCAATCACTCCAAATCCTTGTGCGAATGCCTCATGTTTTCATCTGTGTCTTCTTTCACCAAAGGCAGCAAATGGTTACAGCTGCAAGTGTCAAGTAGGATTCAAGTTGCTGAGTGATGGTCGCTGCATCGAGGAAGAAAATGCTTACTTGATGGTTCTTCGAGGATCGCAAATCATCGACGTATCCCTTTTGCCTGGGGATACAAAGACGGGATACATTACTCCAGTGGTTGCCGTTGAAGGTGGTCGATTCATCGACTACGACAGAACTGATCACATCATCTACTGGCTACAAGGAAAAGATGGCGATGAGGAAAACGGTACTATTTACACTATTCCATACGGAGGTGGAAACAGAACCGAGTTCCCGAATCCCAATGGAGACACTGGAATTGTTGGATCCCCGTCGACTTTGGCGTTTGACTGGCTCGGAAGGAATCTCTTCATTGGTAACAAGTACGCCTCGAATATTGAAGCTATCAAAGTAGATGGAAAAATAAGGTACAGGACTATTGTCCTTGCTAATGACGGAACGAATGTCAGTGTCTCCAGACCGAGATCGATGTGTGTTGATCCTCTCGAAGGCCATGTTTTCTGGGTGGACGAAGGTGGTCACGGAGTCCCCACGAAAATTGGTAGAGTCAACATGGATGGAACAAATTCTCTTATTCTTCTGTCGAATTTCGACAACCCCGAAGCAATCACGATAGACATACCAAGCAAGACTGTTTACTTCAGCACCTCTCAGTCTGTCAAGTCGATGACAACAGATGGTCAAAACGTCAGAACAATACTTTCAGAAGCTAACAACATCGCACTTCCGAAGGCCCTTGCCGTCCACGATAATAGACTTTATTACCTGGATCCAAAGTATGAGAAGATAGAGAGGGTTAACTTACCAAATGGGGACAATGCAACTTTGATAATGCACAATGATGCTGACTTAAAAACACTCACAATCTACAAGAAACGCGCGACTGGTTCTCACTCTTGTCTGGTAAATAACGGAGGTTGTGATCAAATTTGCTTGCCCTCTGCTGGTGGCACCAGAGTCTGCGCTTGCGGCATAGAGTACCGCAAAGTTGGAGACAGCAGGTGCGAACCTTTCAAGACTTTCGCAGTTGTCACTCAACTCGATGTAGCGAGAGGATACAGTTTGAAGGACTCTAAAGAGGCGATGGTTCCAATTTCTGGAATCGGTCACCATATTCTCCATGTGGATGTGCATTATGCGAACAACTGGATCTACTGGGTGGAATTCAACAGAGGCTACTGGAATGGCATCTTCAGAGTGCGACCAAACGGTACTGAACTTGAGCAGATCGTGAAGTCTGGAATTGGATCTAATGGTATTAGAGGCCTGACGATTGACTGGATCGCTGGCAATGTCTATTTTGCCAATGTCTTCCCGCATGACAACTACGTCGAGGTTTGTCGGCTTGATGGAAGCAACAGAAAAGTTTTGGTGAAAACGACGACAGATGCACCTAGGGAACTCGCTGTTAATCCAATCAAAAGAATTCTCTACTGGATTGACTATGGACAGTATCCAAGAATAGGAAAAGCGAACTTGGACGGTAGTAACTGGACAACTTTAATCACAAGTGGAATCAGCACTCCTAGGGATTTAACGATAGATATAGGAACACATGATGTCTACTGGGTCGATTCGAAACTTGATATGATTCAGAAAGTATCGTACACTGGCGGGAATAGAGTAGTTATTCGTAAGAACTTGCCAAATCCGATGGGAGTTGCGATATTCGGTCCGGATATGTATTGGGTAGATCGAAACCTTGCCACTGTTTTCAAGGCAAGCAAACTTCCAGGCAACATCAGTCTGCCTATTTCAGTCAGAACGAACCTTCCGAAACTCAGGGACATCGCCATTTACGATCAGAGTTCGCAACCGATGGATGAAAATAATCCCTGTTCCAGAAATTCAAACGGTGGTTGTGAACAGCTATGCTTCGCCCTTCCACGTGAAAGTCCCATGCCAATGAAGTGCGATTGCGCTACCGGAAAACTGGCATCTGACGGCAAGAGGTGTGAAAATGTGGACGAATTTCTCGTCTTTGCTACAAGAACAGAAATCCGAGCTATTAATCTAGACCCCAAATCCACCAATGTACCTTTTAAACCCGTTGGAAACTTGACGAACGTCGTGGGTGTTGACTTTGATTACCAGGACAAGAAGTTGCTCTTCACCCAAATTAGACCTTGGGCGATGATTGCCTGGCTTAACGCTGAAGATCCTTCGTCTATGAAGCCAGAGAAAATTATCAGTAAGGGTATCAACCCAGAGGGAATTTCATACGACTGGACCCAAAAGAAAGTCTACTGGACTGACTCTTCGAATAATAGTATCTACGCAATGAACATCGACGGTAAGGATCTGGTGATGATCGCAAGAGTGGATCGTCCACGTGCCATTGTCGTAGATCCCTGCAATGGCTCGCTGTACTTCACCGACTGGGGTCGCTTCGGCACCTCTGGCAAGATATTCCGAACCACTATGGCAGGTTCTCTGAAGAAGGCCATCATCGACAAGGATCTTTCCCAACCTAGTGGCCTGGCAATTGATTACGAAGAGCGAATGCTCTATTGGACCGACGCAGTTCGAGAGAAGATCGAGAGATCAGATCTCGACGGGAAAAACAGGGAAGTTCTTATAGGAGCCACGATTTATCCCTTCGCCATCACAGTCTTCCGTGAACATATCTACTGGACTGATCTGCAACTTAGAGGTGTCTACCGAGCGGAGAAGAACACAGGATCGGACAAAGTGGAATTGGTAAAACGACTCGAGGATTCTCCAAGGGATCTTCATATCTATTCTCCATCGAGACAACAGTGCAAGGTCAATCCTTGCAATATCAACAATGGAGGCTGCGATCAATCCTGTCATCCTGGACCGAGTGGTACCGCTGAATGCAAATGCGACGACAACAGTAGACTTGTCAATGAAGACAGGATGTGCGTTCCCAAGAATGTCACCTGCGATGGCAACAAATTTGCCTGCAGAAATGGACGATGCATCTCTAGAATGTGGGCTTGTGATGGTGACAATGATTGTGGAGATAGCTCTGATGAAGATACCAACTACTGCTCTTACCACTCTTGCAGTCCCAATGAATTCCGATGCAACAACGGACGCTGCATCTTCAAATCCTGGAAATGCGACCACGAGAACGATTGTCGTGACAGTAGTGACGAGGAAGGATGCATCTATCCTCCTTGTGCAGCTGGCGAATTCACTTGTGCCAATTATCGTTGCATTCCACAAGCTCAAGTCTGTAACGGTGTCAATGACTGCAAAGACAACGTGACTTCTGACGAAACACACGAACGCTGTCCCAGGAACACCACTTGTCCTCCTAATCATCTCAAGTGCGAGAAGACCAACATCTGCGTGGAACCCTATTGGCTTTGCGATGGAGACAACGATTGTGGAGACAACAGTGATGAGAATCCTCTCCACTGTGCTCAGAGAACTTGTCCTCAGAACAGTTTCCGTTGTCCCAATCACAGGTGCATTCCAGCTACTTGGTATTGTGATGGAGACGACGATTGTCTCGATGGTAGCGACGAACCGCCAGGTTATTGTCAATCTGAAGGAAGAACTTGTTTCGGTGATCTTTTCACTTGCGACAATGGCAACTGCATTCCTAGAATTTACATCTGTGATGGAGACAATGATTGTCTGGACAATTCAGACGAGGACGAGAGGCATCAATGCAACGATAGAAAGTGTGATGAAGAGACAGAATTCACCTGCACTGCCAACAAGCTCTGGAACCGTGCACAATGTATTCCTAAGAAATGGCTCTGTGACGGCGATCCGGATTGTGTGGATGGAGCAGATGAAAATGTAACTTTGCATCATTGCCCCGCACCCACACCTTGTTCGGAGAACCAATTCACCTGCACAAACGGCAGATGCCTCAACCGAAGTTGGCTCTGCGATCATGACAACGACTGCGGAGATGGTAGCGACGAAGGGAAGTTCTGTCACAACAGATACAAGACTTGCTCTGAAAATGAATTCACTTGCCAGAACTTCAAGTGTATCAGAAAGCAATTCCACTGTGATGGCCAGGATGACTGTGGAGATTACTCAGACGAAGTCAATTGTCCCTCGAAGAAGAAGAACACCACTTGTGCCAATCCTGGAGAATTCATGTGTGCAAATGGAAATTGCATCGATCAGCAGTTGGTTTGTAATAAAGAACCGGATTGTGCGGATGAGAGCGACGAACCACCTCACTGCAATGTGGATGAATGCGCCAGAGTAGAGTTGAATCAATGTGGACACAGATGTGTTGACACACCAACGAGCTTCTACTGTGAATGCAATCCTGGTTACAAACTCCTGGATGATGGAAAAGCTTGTGCAGATATTGACGAGTGTATCGAAACGCCACAGGTTTGTAGTCAACACTGTGAAAACACGCCTGGTCACTTTTACTGCAAATGCAACGAGAAATTCTACGAACGAGCAGCTGATGAACACACTTGCAAGAGGCGAGACAAAATCCAGCCTTGGGTTATCTTCACGAACAAGTACTACGTGAGGAACATGTCAATAGATGCGTCTTTATATTCTCTGATGCACCAAGATCTGATCAATGTTGTTGCTCTCGATGCTGATTACACAGAGGAGATGTTGTACTTCTGTGATGTCACTGCCAAGACGATTTACAGAGCGCCAATCGCTGGAGGAGAAAAACAGGCGATCATCCGACACGATAGTCTTGGTTTGGAAGGTATCGCAATTGATTGGGTAGGAAGGAAGCTTTACTGGTTGGATAGACATGCTAAGCATTTAGACGTCTCTGAATTGAATGGAACAAACAGAAAGACTCTGCTGAGTGGAATTTCTGATCCAAGAGCGATTGTTGTTCATCCTGGAACTGGGTACCTGTACTTCACGTCCTGGCACCTTCAGGCTTACATAGGAAAGATGGGAATGGATGGTAGTAACTTTACACAGATTCTCAACTGGGAGGATGACATTGCTTGGCCCAATGCACTCACGATTGACTACTTTACTGATAGGATATTCTGGGCTGATGCGCATCTTGATTACATCGCGTTTGCGGATTTGGAGGGACACAATCGACGAATTGTGCTTTCTGGAACTAAAGTTCCTCACGTTTTCGCGATGACTGTCTTTGATGATCACATCTACTGGACAGATTGGAACCTAAAAGCTATCAGCAAGGCGGAAAAATTCTCTGGAGCTCAAGTGACAGTCTTGAGCAATACAACCCATCGTCCTTATGATATTCATATTTATCATCCTTTAAGGCAAGTTCCCTATGCCAATCCGTGCTCTCAGAATAATGGAGGATGTTCTCATCTGTGCTTAATCGCTCCGCCTGCAAGTTCGTACTTATTAGAAGGCTATGGTCAACCTGGAATGACCTCTTTCAAGTGCATGTGTCCCAATCAGTTCATTTTGGACAAAGATCTGAAGACCTGTATTGCCAATTGCACTTCAGGACAACATCGTTGTGGAGGACCTGACGAAAAGTGTATTCCCTGGTTCTGGAAGTAAGTTTGATTCTCTGTATAAATCATCTTAAGTATTTTGAAAACTTGTTTAAATTATATTGATTAATTTCTTCTTTTTTATGATAGATGTGATGGTGAGAAAGATTGTAAGGATGGTTCAGATGAAGGCAATTGTCCTACCAGAACTTGTCGGGCTGGAGTCTTCCAATGTGCAAACGGCAACTGTACCCCTAGTATTACTGTCTGCGATGGCACTGATGATTGTAAAGACAATAGTGACGAAGCCAACTGTTCATTAGAGTGTCCTGCCTTGGAGTTCAAGTGTAAATCAAACGGACGTTGCATTCACGAATCCTGGAAGTGCGACGGTGACGCTGATTGTAAAGATGGCAGTGATGAAGATCCATCTATATGTCGTAAGTGAATTATCAAATACCAGTTCTAAAAGAAACTATACATAAGGTTCAATAATTATTGCAGCAACAATATTCGGTCTTACGGTCAATAATTCAAATTAAAAGACAAATAAAGTATGTCAAAACAAATTTATTGTGGAAATATTACTCGACGTTTCGACCAATACTGCGGGTCATTTTCAAGAGTTAAATTTAAAATCTAGAATTAAAAATAAAAAAATTGTGTAAATAAATATAAAGTTTTACAAATTTGTATTTGAAAAAATTACTTAAAAGAAGTTACCTTAAGTAAAAAAAAAAGACATAATAGTCAAGTAGTTTTTTAGTTTGAGCATCAAAGACTTTGAGAGGCTCAAACAGTGACGAAAATGTTAACATTTTAAAATAACGATGTTTACGGACGGACGATACAAGGCAAACTGATATTGTAGGCTGAAAAATTATAATAGTGAGAAAGGGGCGTCCCAATAAGGCTAACAACAATTTAATAAACTTCTGATGACAAAAGCGCGCCAAAGCTTGGAAATGAAATAAATTAATGTTAAATTGATTGATAGAAATAATAATAAAATATAATATGATAGTTAATTGATAGAAATAATATTAAAATATAATATAAAATGTTAATGCATAATACATTAATAAATTTGGCTTATGTTCTTTATTTCAGATTTTAAATTAGTTAAAGTTTTGATATTTTTGTTAATGTAGATAGATTCAATGATTTTTCTTTTAAAACTATTATTTTCCCTGGCTAAAATTTTACTATTATCAAAGTAAAAAAAATGATCAAATTTACATGAATGTTGTGACAAACCTGTGTTTGAATGACCAATTCTGCAATCTCTTTTACGTTCGTAAATTCTATTTTTTAGTCTCCTGCCAGTTTCACCGATGTAGACTATGTAGAGTTTATTACAACCTTTAAATTTAATAAGATGAATAACATTAGATAAATTTTCTATTCTGTCATAATCTTTTTTGTTAATTAACAGATTTTCTAAAGTGTGGTTATTCTTAAAATAATTTAATAAAATTAATTAATTATATTAAAATATTATATATATATTTTAAATATTATTATTATTATTTATCGGCATTTGGAACTCGAAAGTTCATTGCCTCATCTACCCGAGACCGCCACGCG